>JAWPHD010005540.1:0-161179 GCA_037043455.1 Cyrtodaria siliqua | reverse complement strand
ATCCGACCATAAATGTCGGAGATCTAGCGCGAACAAGATTTTCATCATGACGTCACTCTGGCGGCCATCTTGGTTGACGTCATGACCCCAAAAGCCTTCGCGGCACTTTCCAGTATGAGCTATAGCCACTGTGTAAACTTTGGAGGCCGTGCGACCCTGTCTTACTATGAAAAGTGGGGTCCACAAGAATAAAAGTCAAAATCTTGCCCGAACAACAACAATAGGTCTTTTCCACTGGAAGGTGGAAGGCCCCAATAATGTTTCGCGTATCTGTATGTGCGTGCAAGACGGGATATGCGTTACGCCCGACACTGAATATTAGGTCTGAGCTATGTATCATCTCCACGTGTATACATTCGTCTGCCCCACGTCCCACCATACGCACATTATTTGGCGAAGTTTCATCAATATCAGCTGGAAGAATCTTTAGGAAGAGAAGCGTGAACAAGGTATTTCTTAGGTATTCGCTGGCGGCCATATTGAATGTCGCCGCGACCCAAAACATTGCAATGCACAACTACAAGATAAGTACATTATTTGACAAAGATTCACCAAGAAGGGGACATGTAGTTCTTGGGCAGAAGCGATTTTAATCTTCCTTTCGTTTCTACGTACTGTGACGTCATTAATGACGTCAGCTAAAAATAAACTCACGTTCGTATTTGCAATCTTATGTTCTACAAAACTGACAAATTTTACGTGTCTACGTCAATTTTTCAAATTTACGTCATTGACGTCATCGTATTTTGGTTCCTATGGCAACAATTACCAACGTTGCGCTTTGAGTGGACTTTATTTTGAAAAGAAATTGAAAGGCCTTACAAAATGGTACATATGTTCATTGATAACAATTTCACCGTTACTGAGATATAGGTGGTTATTGGTGTTTACACTATCGCTTACCTATGACCTGACCTTTGACCTGGGTGACCTGATTTACCACAGACTTGATCACGGCACACTAGTGGGCACATATGTGAGGGGCATTGTTGGCGCTAGCTGGTTCGGTTTTCGAAATATACTTAGAAGATTCTATTTTAGCCTGTTTAAAATTAAACCACTATGGCCGCCATATTTGATGACGTCATCAAATATTTTTCACACGATCGATAGAAGATGATGAAAACATGATGGTGGTAAAGTTTCAAAAATGGTCGTGCAATATTGTATTTTTGACGATTTGTTCCAGTTTTTAATGAGCTCCTGGCGTCTCTGGACGCCATCACGTTATTGACGTCATGACCCCGCATGTCCTTCTGCACAACTAGACCATGACCTTTACAATCTGTGAAAGTTTCATTCAAATCCGACCATAATTGTCTGAGATCTAGCGCGAACAAGATTTTCTTCATGACGTCACTTGCGGCCATCTTGGTTGACGTCATGACCCCAAAAGCTTCGCGGCACTATTCCAGTATGAGCTCAATCACTGTGTAAACTTTGGAGGCCGTGCGACCTGTCTTACTTTGAAAAGGGCGGTCACAAGAATAAAGTCAAAATCTTGCCGAACAACAACAATAGGTCTTTCCACTGGAAGGTGGAAAGCCCTAATAAACAGAACGAAAACAAGAGGTCTTTCCACTGAAAGGTGGAAAGCCCTAACTAGTTTTGATCAGAACCTGATCAAACATGGGCTTTCCATGTCAGGCTTAAACAGGTAAAATCATACACAATGACGTCATGACGTCACAATGGTTAGTGACGATAAAGACATTGATCTTGATTGATTTACTATAAAACTGACGGAGAAAAGTTAGAAAGGGAACGCCCTCTCTCAGCAACACCATCTCACACCGACAAAGTAACCCGAAATCCCCCCCCCCCGCCCCCCTCCACCCCCCCCCCCCCCCCCCCATCCGCAGCACTGACCTACAAGAAAAAAAAAGAAAAAAAAAAGAAATTTACGCGAAATCTTTATGAGGAGGAAAAAACATGCAAGTTTTACTGCGCAGCTTTTGTCATTCAGTGGGAAAAGCTGCGCACGGAGTTAAAAAAAAAAAAAAAAAAAAAAAAAAAAAAATCGTCCTTAGACACTGTGTTTGTTGGTGAGTCAGCGTAAACAACTGTGTCACATAACACAACACGTGATCAACCTAAACATTCTTACATCCGCAGTATGATGTTGCACAACAAGCGATAAAGCCAAAACAGTAACCATCCGCCGTATGATCTTACGCAACAAGTGATAACGAGAAACACTTATAACAAGAATTTCCATTTTTAAACAGTTATATAGGAAAAACGTAAAACCATACTGGATGACGTCATGACGTCACAATGATCGTGACGTTATAGACAATGACCGTGATTGATTTACAGGCAAAACTGGACGAAAAATACAATTTGCACCAAAATGACCTTTTATCACTTAAGACGTCACAGGCTGACGTCACATTTAAAATATCGTCTTGACGTCATTTTATGTTCTTGCACAACTAGACCCTAAACTGTACCAGCTGCGAAAGTTTCATTGAAATCCGGTCATAAATGTTTGAGATCTAGCGCTAACAAGATTTTTATCATGACGTCACTGGCGGCCATCTTGGATGACGTCATGACCCCAAAAGCTTCGGGACACTATTCCAGCCTGAGTGGGGACACTATTCCAGCCTAGAGGCCGTGCGACCAGTCGTACTATGAAAAGTGCTGGGGAGAAGAAGAAGAAGAAGAAGAAGAAGAAGAAGAAAAGAATAAGAATAAACAGAACGAAAACAAAAGGTCTTTCCACTGAAAGGTGGAAAGCCCTAATAAACAGAACGAAAACAAGAGGTTTTCCACTGAAAAGTGGAAAGCCCTAATAAACAGAACGAACACAATAGGTCTTTCCACTGAAAGGTGAAAAGCCCTAATTAATGACAATCACTGATAAGTATAATTCGGGGGCAAGTTACCATATTTTTGATTTAAAGATGATGGACTTTATGTAAACAATGGCGCATATTTCATGATATTTTTGACAAAATCTAATACTATAATTCAGAACTCCAGAGAAGCAATTTTCGGGAGTATTTCAGCATTAAAATTTAAGAAATCAGCACGAAAAAAATAAATTGGGAGGGAAAATCAGCGCCGACAATTTACAATTCCAGTATAATAAAGGCATGTTTTGAAGTAACTTGAAGAGTGTTCCACATAACACTTGTGGTGCCTGCCATGGTCAAGGTTAGATCGCAGTTTAACGTTTTATATAAAAAAAAAATGGGGCGTAACTCTGCCAAAATGAAAGTTATTGGACATGTATGTATAACGACATGCAGAGACATGAGATGAAGATGTGTGTCTGCCATCAAACGCAGATGACACTAAAAGCAACAAAATTGTAACATTTACTCTTTAAAATAATCTGAATCGGCATTGCAGATTTATTTAGGCGGTAAAATACCCTTTGACATAAAATTTGTCTAGAACTCTGTAAACTGACACGTTGTTTTCTTTTAATTGTCTGTAAATACGATAGCGAATAATGTACTCGCTTGTTTACCAAATATGAATATTTACTTGCTCCGTCGGCCATTTTAAATATTATAATCTGTCACATATATCACTATACGTTCAGTATGTTTCATTGATGTTTTGAAAAGATAATGATTTAACTAATTGATTTATTCCGAAATATATGGGAAATGTTCCCGTTTCTAAGACCAAAACAATAAATAGTCATGTTCACAGTTTCCAATCCAAAAAATAAGTTGGGTACCGCAAGTACATGTAGGTCGATTGTCTTTATGTTATTGGAAAATCTGACGGTAAAACTACTGCAATCAGAAAACATCATTCCAAACTCTGATTTTGCTGGCCTCTGGTTAGCATAGTAGATGTATGCCTTATAATTGTTACACAATGCCACAACATGCATTCAGTTTTATATAAAGCTACCAGTTTCATACTCATGTTTGTGTTATATCACGCTTAGATGCACATATTCCATATTCTCATGCATAGTTGTTTTATTCTATACACCTGTTGTTCAATAAACAATTAAACTTTCTCCTTTTAATATTGACTTATTGTCATACTTATATTTACGTGTCGGAAGTAGCCCATATATATGTATTTTGGGTGTTCTGGCTCAAAACCCAAATCACCCTAAATAATCTAAAATCACCACATAAAATCACCCCAAATAATCTAAAATCACCACACAAAAATTTTCAGTTTACTGAAAATTAAGCCAATTAAACTGGTTATTTAGCATGTCCCAGGCGCTAAATAATCCAAGAGTTTAAGATTGAATTGTGAAAATGTTTTAAATTTGGATGTTTAAATTTTATTGTAAAATAGAGGTTAAACATTAAAACTTATGTTAACAAACTTTTTTAAAATAGGGGTAGTGAAGAACACAAGTTTAAATTTTTTGTAATATTATAAAATGTTTCTTTAATACAAAACAAATTTGTTATCAGAAATTAACAAAATATGTTTTAAACCTCAATACATCTAAATCGGAGACACTCAGCGTTGTACGACTTTAACTTCCAGTATTCGTGTTTCATTCTAATCGAATGAGCACCACAACCAACACATACTTGATATCTTGCAGAAGTGCCTTTTTTACATTTTAGGCACGGTAACACATGACTTGTTTTTAATCTATATTTATGCAAACTGCAATAATTGGAATCGTTTGTTGGCTTGCTTTTACATGGATTATGTAATCCAATTTTAAGAAATTGACAAACATTACTTTCCATTGTCTTTTTTGTATATAATTATTTTATATTTAAGAAAAATTTTTTTTAATATATAACAAATAAAGTATGGAAAACGAGGAGACTATAAAAAATTTAATACGTCTGTTTGATACAGGAGTAATAGATAAGCAAACACTATCTAACGGTATAAATGCATTAAAACCAAAGAAAACTCTAACATTAGTAAATTTACTCAACAGACGACGTGCTAAAAAACAACGTAAACGAGAAAAGCAGAAATATGATAAATTACAAGAAAATATTATAAATGAACAAAAGCAGAAATATGCCAAATTACAAGAAAATGTTATAAATGAACTAAAACAAGTTTTTAAAGATAGAAAATTAAAACTGGTTGACAAACCAATGTGTGGCTATTTCAAAGCATACGAGATATCTGCCGAGAAATACAAAGACCCTCAAAAACTATTGCGTGATAAAAAATCCATTATCACGAAACAAATAAGCAAAGAGCTGACAAAGATGAATGGATTAAAGTTTCAATTAGGTCTCACTGTAAATTTATTCAAAGATGATGGTGATACCAAAAAATGCACCACAGCAGTATTACACAGCAAACAAAATGCAATTTTAACCTCTGAAAAAATTAACGAGTCTTACGATAAATCATCTGCAAATATACAAGAGAGCCTTGAAAGATTTACAAACACAGCATCTGGATTAGAAATTGATTACTGTGTTACGTTTTACTTAAATATTGCAAAGTACGAGCCGTTAAAAGGTTCTTCATATATTTCTTTACCCAAAGCAGTAGCTGATAAGAAAGCAATTATAAATGTGAAAAACAATGATGATCAGTGTTTGTTTCATGCAATAAATTCAGCTAAAATGAATTCTGATAGATTATCAAATTATCCTAGTACAGAGTTCTTAAAGAAAGAGGGTATTGATTTTCCAACTCCAATTTCTCAAATTTCCAAAGTAGAGAAACAAAACAACCTTGCTATCAACGTTTATGGATATACCATAACAGGAAAAAATAAAAAGGTATCTGTTTTTCCATATAAAATATCAGAACAACCAAAAGATACCGAGCGAATTAATTTGATCTTAATATCTGAAGACACTGAGGTTGAATCAGAGAACGAAGACGATCCAAATAACATGAATAATGAAGAAGGAATTATAGATGACAACTATAACCCTGATGATTATTCCAAAGAACCAAAACAATTAACAACAAAATATCACTATTGCTGGATTAAAAATTTAAATAGATTACTTTACGATCAAAACAAACATCATGGTAAAACTTACTTCTGCGATCGTTGTCTTCACGGCTATTCTGGAAAAGAACTACTTACCAAACACAAAGAAGACTGTGATGGTATCAACAAAAATTCTTGCAGAATAGAAATGCCAAAAGAAGGTAAAAATCACATAAAATTTAAAAATCATCAAAATCAGATGCCTGTGCCTTATGCAATATATGCTGATTTTGAGAGTATAATCAAACCGCAATCAATCAAATTTGGAAAGAAATCTAAAATCACAAATGTACACGAAGCTTGTGGTTTTGGATACCAGGTTGTCAGATATGATGGCAAAGCTGAAGAACCTGTTATTTACAGAGGTGAAGATGTTGTTGAAAAGGTTTTAAATCACTTAGAAAGTGAGAAGAGCAACATTAATAATATATTTGCTCACCCAAAACCATTAATCATGACGCAGCAAAATGAGGAAGATTATGAAAAAGCAACACACTGCTGGATATGCAAAAATGAAATAGGTAGGAAATGTGGTAAAAACTGTAAAGTAAGAGACCACTGTCATTTTACAGGTGAATATAGAGGTGCAGCACACAAAAACTGTAACCTGAAACTGAAAATAAAACCAAACAAAACACCTATACCTGTTATATTTCACAACCTCAAAGGATATGATAGTCATCTTATAATGCAAAAAATACATAAAATGACAGGTAATATTACATGCATTCCAAACAACGCTGAAAAGTATATTTCATTTAGTGCCGGACAACTTAGATTCTTGGATAGCTGTCAGTTTATGATGAAGCCTCTAGATGAATTGGTTGATGCAACAGGCACATCTGATTTTGAAATTACCAAAAATCAGTTTAGACAAACAAATTTACCTCTGCGGAAAGGTATTTACCCGCATGAATATATGGACAGTGTGGAAAGATTTAAGGAAACGAAATTACCACCTATAGAAAAGTTTTACAGTAGTTTTACAAATGAAGGTATAAAGCCCAAAGATTACGAAGATTATTATGAATATGCTCAAAAACTATGGAAAGAGTTTAACTGTAAAACTCTTAAAGACTATCATAATTTATATATAAAACCTGAACTTTTACGAAAAGGTGTTTATCCATACGAATATATGGACAGTATGGAAAGATTTAAGGAAACGCAATTACCACCCATAGAAGCATTTTACAGTAAATTAAGAGGTGAAGGTATTACCCAAAAAGATTACGAGCACGCGCAAAAAATATGGAAAGAGTTTAACTGTAAAACTCTTGGAGACTATCATGATTTATATCTAAAAACTGATGTAACTCTGTTAGCAGATGTGTTTCAAACTTTTAGAAAAACATGTATGAGTGCATATAAACTTGATGCTTTACATTACTATACAGCACCTGGATTATCTTGGGATGCTTTACTTAAACATACAAAAATAAAATTAGAACTTTTAACAGATATTAACATGCACTTATTCATAGAAAAAGGTATGCGTGGTGGCATAAGTATGGTATCAAAACGATATGCCAAAGCAAACAATTTACATGTAGCTGATTATAACCCTAACGAGGAAAACAACTTTTTAATGTATTATGATGCAAATAATCTTTATAGGTGGGCAATGAGTCAGCTACTTCCATATTCTGGCTTTAAGTGGGTGGAAACGTTGCCAGAGCCAAAAGAAGGAAAAGGATATTTTTTAGAAGTTGATTTGGAATATCCTAAAGAACTCCATGAATCTCATAATGACTATCCGCTTGAACCGGAAAGATTAGCAGTGAAAAAAGAATGGTTGTCTGAATACCAAAAAGATCTGTTAGAAAATAATAGCATGATAAATACAGAACAACTAGTTCCCAATCTTAGGGACAAAGAAAAGTATGTGATACATTACAAAAACCTGGAACTGTATTTATCTTTAGGCATGAAACTAAAGAAAATACACAGAGTATTAGAATTTAATGAAAAACCATGGATGGAATCATACATAAACCTAAACACAGAACTTAGGGGAGAGGCTAAATCAAAATTTGAAACAGATTTTTACAAACTTATGAACAACTCTGTGTTTGGCAAAACAATGGAAAATCTACGCAAGCGGACAGATATAAAACTAGTCAGAACTGACGGCTCTGAAAATGAAAAAATAAGAAAAATAATAGCCAAACCCAACTTTAACAGGCTTAATTTTCAGTAAACTGAAAAAATTTGTGTGGTGATTTTAGATTATTTGGGGTGATTTAGGTTTTGAGCCAGAAATTTTTATGTGGTGATTTTAGATTATTTGGGGTGATTTGGGTTTTGAGCCAGCATTTTTTTTCATTTTTAAGAATTCTTTAGAATTCCAAGGAAGTTCAATGTTTTCTCTCTTGGAAAAACATTGGATTTCCTTGGAATGAAAACTCCTAGAAATTCCATGGAATTCTCAAGATTGTTTCTCGGAGAAAGTTTGATTTTCAGTCCATCAAATTTCAATGTTTTCCCTGTGCATAAACAGTAATTGGATTTCTGTGGACTTCTACTCTCTGTCCAGCAACTCTTCTACTCTCTGTCCAGCAACTCTTCTACTCTCTGTCCAGCAACTTACTTCGGAAAAGCTTGAAAAAGCTTGGACTTTAATTCTTGACCAGAAGAAAAAAAGTCCAAAGTATACCAATGTTTTAACAACTGTGAAAACCTTGGAAAACTTATTTGCTACTACTATTGCTGCTGCTACAACTACTACTACCACTACTACTTCTACTACAACAACAACAACAGCAGCAGCAGAAACCGCTGCTGCTGTTACTACTACATGCACTACTTCTACTACTACTGCTGTTACTAATACTTCTACTACTTCTGCTCCACTACTACTGATGTTGTTCCTGATGCTACTGCTGTTACTACTACATGCACTACTTCTACTACTGCTGCTGTTACTAATACTACTACTACTGCTGCTCCACTACTACTGATGTTGTTGCTGATGCTACTGCTGTTACTACTACATGCATTACTTCTACTTCTACTGCTGTTGTTGCTGCTGCTACGATTATTACTAACACATGCTCTACTTCTAACACTACTGCTGCTCTACTACTACTGCTGTTGTTGCTGATGCTACTGATGTTACTACTACTACGTGCATTACTTCTACTACTACTGCTGTTACTACTACTACTACTGCTGCTATACTACTACTTCTACTACTACTACTACTACTTCTACTACTACTGCTACTTCTATTACTACTACTACTACTACTATTACTACTACTACTACTGCTGCTATACTACTACTTCTACTACTACTACTGTTGCTGCGGCTGCTACTGCTGTTACCATCACATGCTCTACTTCTACTGCTGCTGTTCCTGCTACTACTGCTACTGTTGCTTTACTACTACTGCTGATGTTGCTTGTGCTACTACTGTTACTACTACATGCATTACTTCTACTACTACTGCTGTTACTACTACTACTACTGCTGCTGCTATACTACTACTACTTCTTCTACTACTGTTGTTACTAATACTACTTCTACTACTACTGCTGTTGTTGCTTCTGCTACTGCTGTTACTACTACATGCACTATGTCTACTACTACCACTGCTGTTACTACTAATACTACTGCTGCTGCTCTACTACTACTACTTCTTCTTCTACTACCGCTGTTGTAGCTGCTGCTACTGCTGTTACTAACACAACTTCAAGCTCTACTTCTACACTACTGATGTTCCTACTACTACTGATGCTGATGCTGCTGTTGCTGCTGCTGCTGCTCTACTACTATTAATTTTACTACTACTTCTGTTGTTGTTGCTGCTATTGCTGTTACTACTACATGCACTACTTCTACTACGTCTGCTGTTACTACTACTACTACTACTACTACCTACTACTACTACTACTACTACTAAATGGTGCATTGTAAATATATTCCCATTGCTGCTGCTGCTGCTCTACTGCTAATACTTCTACTGCTACTGCTGTTTTTGCTGCTGCTACTGCTGTTACTACTACTACTACTGCTGCTGCTGCTCTACCACTACAACTTATACTACTACTGCTGTTGTTGCTGCTGCTACTGCTGCTGCTGCAGTGACAACAACCATTAGTAAAAAATAATAAAAAATAATAAAAATAACAAAGAAATTATAAAGTCGTTAGTATTGCGAATAATTTGGGCCTTGAAGCACTTTCAGTAGTAGCTCTGTATAGACTAGGCAAACCAACACCTGGTACAAATAGAGTAACAAAGGTAATACTGGACAATAAAAGAAAAGAACGTTCCTATTGACCTATATCAAGTTCATATAATCAAAAGTGAATGACGAACACAAAAGAGTTATAATTGTGGCCTCACCGAAGTGCAGAGAGGGAAGAGAAAAAAGAGTAGAGCGGAGGCGGCCCAGAAACGTAGTGAAAGGGAACATTTGCGAGAAGAAATGGAGACTCAGCCGAGTCAGCCTCATCAGATTATTAACATTATTAATACAACAGAACACTACACGGGGCACCCTGTGGCAAACTACTTCAGGAACGCGAACGTATCAGATAGTCCTATTGAACACATACCTGGTGATAATACAGTTGTTGAACATCTATGGGGCTTTTATCATTTATTTGATATCAGAAAATCAACTGATTTCTTGATATCAAAAATTTCATTTCTTAATATCAAGAATTTAATTTTTTGGTATCAAGAAATGATTTTCTCATAGCACATAGTGTATTTCTTGATATCAAAAAATCGAATTAGTGATATAAAAAATATAAAATCAGTCTAATTTTTGATATCAAGAAATCGAATTCTTGATATCAAGAAATGCATTTTTATATCAGAAAATCATTCTATTTCTTATATCAAGAAATCGATTTCTTGATATCAAGAATTAAAATTAAAATGATTGAATTGGAATTAATTATCGCTCCCCCATTTCGCTGTGCACTAGTGCGGAAAACAATTTGAAAACTGAAACTATTTGCATTTACACGACAAGGAGACAGCACATTCGCGACATCTCGTACACTGCTTGACGGGATTGGCCGAACGTTCACGATGGGGAGACATCATTGCAATCACGGTATTTCTTTTCATTTCCTGATATCAAGAATTCGATTTTTTGATATCAAGAATTATACTGATTTTTTTATATCAAGAAATAAATTTTTTCATATCAAAAAATCGATTTATTGATATCAAAAATTCAACTGATTTCTTGATATCAAAAAATCGAATTCTTAATATAAAAAAAAATCTTGATATCAAAAAGTCAGTATAATTCTTGATATCAAAAAAATCTCTTTTTTTTCAGTTATCTTCTGATAACCCATTTATTCAGATATTTTAATACATATTTTCTGATACATATAAACAAAACATGTATATTAATATGTCAAGGTCAACAATTTGTAGAATGATTTTTGGTATGTTTATTATATATCTTATAAATATGTACCAAATTAGAAGAAAAAATATATAATAATATACATGTACATATGGGGAACAGAAGACTCACTAAGTTTTCTGAAGTAGAATATATTCTCTTAGATGGGCAATTATTTATTCATTTAGTCCGTTTTAGAAATGTTCTAACTGTCAGCATCTCTTTCAAGAGATTTATACTGGTATATTAGTCTGTTTTGTAAAGCGATCCTTGACATGGGTTTATTTAAGTGCTTTGACGAATATTCGATAACCATATTTTAACTTTATTTAGGAAAATCTGAGTTGCTTGACATGTCCATAACATATGGATTAAAGTGTCTTCTTGTTGGCAGTATGTACATAGAGGATTGTCTATAATTTTAATTGTATACAAATATTTTTAGTTGAAAGTATTCTATGATTAATTTTTATTTGGAACCATTGTAAGGTTGTACTGTAGTTATTTTTAAATGCTGCATTGTAAATATCTTCCCATGTTTCACTATCAATATTGTATACTTGTTCCCATTTCGCCTTTGAAAAAGGTGTCTCATCATTTTGATTAAAAATATTATACATATCTTTACATACATTTCTTGATATCAAAAATTCATTTCTTGATATCAAAAATTCATTTCCTGATATCAAAAAAAAAAAAAAAAATCATATCAAATAAATATCAAAAAATAATTCTTGATATCAATAATTCTATTTTTTGATATCAAGAAATGAATTCTTGATATGAATTCTTGATATCACAAAATATTGAATAAATAGTAAAACGGCGCCGCATAAAAATCAACATATACAAACTTCTTATCTCTCCGACTCTATTGGTTTGGAAGATACTATATGGCCTCACACAAATACCACCAGAGAGATATTGACTTCTCATCTTTAAACCCAAGTGAGGATTCCTATCCTGGGTCACAAGGACAACAGGGCAAGTATTTTAGCCCTACAGAGGATGTGTTTTAATGACTCTAATATAGAGGTCAAAATGGTCGGCAGTTTGAGTGTTCTGAAACCCCAACTAAGGGAAGTGGGTGCATGAGCTTTCGTCCCTCTGGTTTTCTGGTCGTATCCTAGATTGGTTTTCTCTTTAGCTGCAACTACTATGGTTGTTCAGTACGATTCTGGATACATCCTGAGATATTTATTATTTTGTATGTGTATCTTTAGTCACTTTCTCTGGATGTAGACTTTATTGTTAGAGAATTCCTTTTGATACGATGTAGTTTTGTTTACACTGTCTTGTCTATTTGGGCGCTGAAGACAGGATAATAACGAGGATTGTGCGCATATAAAATCGATTTAAGCTAACCAGTAGGCCTTATTGCATACTGACCGTTCCAAGTCGGTAACCCTGTCTTCACCACCCTTTCTGTTGATTTTTGTCTCTTTCATTGTAGTTTCAAGTCCTTGTTTGCAGTACAGTGCGGACCTACGATGACAATGCGTTCGGACGATGTGGTTTCTATAGGACCCTATATATCTTTCTGTATGCAAATGTCGACTGCTTAACCAAAGAAAAACATCTGAGCTATCATCCATGGTTAATTCCAATCATTACGATATTATTGCTATATGTGAAATTCTACCTAAATATTCAACCATAATCCAATGTGAAAAATTCTTTCAAGTGGAGGGCTACGATATACATATTTCAAACCTACAGTTAGGAAGGGGAGGGAAGTAATTTATATAAAACAACATTCAATTCAATTATGGTTGATGTCGATATTAACTTCTTTGAATAAATTTTGTGTGAAGTAAAACTCCATAAAAACGATTTTTCTTTTGTAATTGTATGGTGCTTTACCTCATTTTCAACACCTGTAAGGTTATATATGACGGTCACTTTTTGTGGTGGAGGCAGATCGGTAGAACCAGTACTGTACACCTCCCGCAATTCGTAAGAATCGACACTTCCTCACTTACAAGTCGAGCTCCCAGTGGGAGTCGAATCCGTAGTGGCATAAAAACGATAAACATTTAATAGGATGTGTATATAGAAATCCGAATAGTGACATTGTTAATAATTTCAAACCACCTGGCCTATTTGGCGAAGTTTTAAACAATAATTGTACCCATGTGTTGATAATAGGATATTATCTTTTTCATTGCTGGACCTCATATTAACAAATTAGAAAATTATGATTGAATCAATCGACTAAAACCCAAGCTTAGGGAAAAGTGATCATGAAGCCTTAACTTTTAAATTTAAATGTTATATTGACCTTGAAGTCAATACCATTATTAAACTTCCATAATGGTGACTATATTCAGTTAAATCGTGATCTAGATGACGTAGATTGGAACGAAGTTATAGGGGAAAAACTAATGACTGAGGCCTGGAGCAGCTTTGCTGAAACCAGTTCTAAATCATTAGATAACCCAATACCAGTGAGCAGAGCTAATCAACCAGGAATAACACTTTCATAAACGGACATGCAATTTACTGTATCAAAATAAAACACAGACAATGGGCGAAATATAAACACTTTAAAAATGGTACCAACTATAATGAGTATAAAATCTCTAGAAATAATGTAATATATGAACTAAGAACGAAGATTATGCAAGTATTACTATGAAAAGGACTTAATTGTCAACATAAACAAAACAGATGATAAGTTATTTTGGAAATACTAAATACCAAAACTAAAGTTTCGGACTGTCTGAAAAAACGTAATGGTGAACTGACTAAGAATGATAAAGAGAAAGCAGAAGTATTAAACGATCACTTTGTCTCTGTTTTTACCAAAGAAGACACTGATAATATATCAATACTGGATGAACGACCAGTTACCGTTAGGCTTAGTAATATAAACATCACATAGGAAAAGATAAATAAGCTATTAAACGAAATAATTTCATTTAAGTTCCAAAGTCCTGATAATTTCCACCCAAGAGTACTAACAAATACACTAACCGTACCCCTTACAAAGCTATGTAAGAAATCAATGGAGGAAGGAAATGACCAGAAATAAAGAAAAACGGCAAATGTAACTGCAGTCTTTAAATCAGGGAAGAAATCTAAGCCCTAAAACTATCGACCGATTACCTTGACACCGATATCGTGTAGAGTCATGGAAAAAAGTGTAAGAGTTGAATTAGTAGACCATCTCGTCAAGAACCTCCTAATATCAGTCCACCAACATTGTTTCAGGCAGGGCTGCTCCTGTGCTACTCAGATATTGGAGTGTCTAGATGCCATGGATAATGGGGAAGAAATTGATGTCATTTATCTTGATTTCAAAGCGACTTTTGACAAAATCCCCCATAAATGTTTGCTCAGCAAAGCTAAAGCCATGGGAATTTCATGCAAGCTGTAGGAGTGGATTGAAGTCTTCCTAACTTTCCGAAGCAAAGGGTTGTGGTAAATGGACATGCCTCTGACTTCATAGACATTACAAGCGGATCGAGTTCCTGGGACTTGTCCTGTTCCTTATATATATATCAATGACCTCCAGGACGCCATATCGTGCACCACAAAATTGTTTGCTGATGACACAAAATTATATAAATGTATAAACAACCCTCAAAGTTCGCAGGACCTAAAAGATAGCATTTTTAAAGCATGTGATTTGGCCAAAAGATGGCAAATGACGTTTAATGCCAAAACGTGTAAACGCCTCCACTTGGGGAATAATGACAGGAATTCAATCTGTACTACATTACAGATAAGGACAATAAAATCGAAGACGTTACTAAGATATTAGAGGAAAAAGACCTAGGGGTAACGTTTGACTCCAATCTCAAATTTTCTAACCATATAAGTGAAAAGGTGTCCAAGGCCAATAGAAACCTTTAAAACCTTTACATATAAGGACAAAGAAATGTTTCTTTGCTTATACAAATCTTTAGTCAGACCCCAACTTGAGTATGCTCCAGTGGTTTGGGCACCCTGCCTAAAAAGGGACATTAATTATTTCCATTGAAAATGTCCAAAAAAAGTGCTACCAGGATGGTGGGTAACCTCAGCAATTTCCCTTACCATACAAGACTTACTATGTTAGGGCTACCAACACTTGACTATAGAAGAGAGCGGGCCGATGTGATCCAGTTTATAAAATACTAAACAATATCGATATAATTGACACAAATTAAACTTTTCACACAAGCCCAGGGGAAACTCAAAGAAACTATTAAAAAAAAGAGAGCAAGAATTGATATAAGGAATAAATCATTTGCCTACAGAGTGGTAGAATCTTGGAATACACTGCCTAACGCAGTAGTTCAGGCACCCACCGTAAATTCTTTCAAAAATAGGCTAAACAAACGATGGACACAACATCCTCATAAGTTCAGGTCTACAAACTAATAAAACAAATAGGAACCGGAAGTCACAAAAACATTATATGGAAAACACTATCAAAATGGGCCTAAGAAACCGACGGTTTAATAACGGCTTCGACAACATGAACTCTGTGTTATTTACTTTTGTTGTTGTTTTATATTCATTTGCCAATATATCACTGGCTATGGGCACTTTCTGCTTCTTCAATAACAATGTTTGTACTAACACTTTTGTGAGTTGATGTTGAGCAGTTTAAATGATTAATTGTGGACAATGAGTCTTCCAGAATTTCTTAGGAATACTCCAAATGCCATTCTAATTTCCATGTTTGTTGCGTCTGCTGCACTGTCTATGTTACCCGTTAGAACTTGTAGGTTTATATCATTTACTTCCAGATCGTCTCTTGCAATAATATATTCTACTGTATTTACAAGATGTGTTCTTTCTTGATTAAATCTGTCACAATCGTATAAATAGTGTTCAATATTTCTTTACCTTACACAATTCACATGGCTCTGACTGTTCGGGGTCTATTTTACTCATATAATGGTTCTTCTTTGTGACACCACTGATTAATTAATCGATCATCACTGTTACTTCTCTTTCTTCCCCAACTGTCTTCCTTTTCTTTATATTTACTTTTGGAATAATCTCTTGATTTTTTCCTGATGTAGATGAATTTTCAAAAGAACGCTGCCACTTTTCTTCTATCCCTTTTTTCATTAAGCTGATAATCTCTCAAAATCTGCTACTCCTTCATAAACGTTTTCTTTCTTGTCTATTATTTCTTTAGCTGCCTATTTAGCCAAATGGTCTGCTAATTCATTACCTTCAATGTCTTTATGACCAGGAATCCTGTGTATAAAGAAGCTATTTCCTTTGTCTTCTAGCAATGCTGTAATTATTTTATTAATTAAAATGACTTCTATTTTTGTGGTTGGTATCTTGGATCCAAATGCTGCAGTAATAGCTGGTTGAAATTCTGCAAATATATGTATTTGTTTGTCCATCATTTGTGGTTGATCTACCAAGTACTGCAGTCCTAATTCTATTCCCATTATTTCACCGATATAATTGTTACCGTTTGAGCAGATAGCTTTCTTGATACACACCGGTTCTGAATGTAAGCCCTCCATAAAAATCGCTACACCTGCTTCTATTGGACCTGGGTTTCTCAAAGCTGATCCGTCACTGAACATGATCACACTATCATCTTCAAGGTATTGATCACTTGTCGAATATTAACTTCATGCACAGATGTATCATTCTCCATCTCCTTCCAATTATAGTTAGCTTTACTTCTTCTGCTGATTTGTAAGCTATCTTCTGAATATTTGAATTCTTTAGCAGTATTTTCTAAAGAAACTTTGCCTTGTATTTCATTGAAAGTAGACACTAACATGTTGAAGGATGTTTTCTTTCCACTCACTTTCCTGTCATCCAAGATTTTGTCAAAATCCTGTTTCAATGGATCCACATCATGTGGATTCTTGCTATTTCTTCAGCTTGTCGTAATTTCATGTGTAGTGGTATAGGTGGACAATTTCCCAGAACTTCTAAAGTTTCCAGACTGGTGTTACCGATGCAGCCTATAGCTTTAAGTAGTGGTCTTTGTACTTTGCTGAAATCTATTGCAGCTGTATATATGTCGCTGTTACCGTAGTCAATGCCCCATAGTCCATAATAGGCAACACTAATGATTTGTACAATCTCATGAGGATCTCCTGGCTACAACCATTTTTTTTACCTCCTGTAATGTGTTATATTGCTTTCGTTGCTTTAAAACATTTCTGCTTTCTTTCCATGATATGTTTTTCAAAATTAAGATCATCGTCGATTATGACACCAAGGATTTTTTTACTTTATGTAAAGTTGATTTCTTGTCCTTTAATCTTGATCTTTGTATCTATCTTATCTACACCAGGTGAGAAAAGCATTGTGTCCGGGTGTTTTCTGGGGCGATTTCCATGTTCCACTTGCTACATCACTCAGTCATAATCTTTTCAGTCATAGTCCACATTACGGGCCTCATCAGTGGGATTAATTGTAGACGGAATAAATGATATTATGCACCGTTTGTTCCGACAGAGTTACTCGCCTTTGCTGTCAAAATAAAAAAAGAACAACAAACTCAATTTTTTTAAAAAATCGTAAATAAAGATGTCGTGTTATGGATGCGGGTCTGGCTTCGGAGCATTTAAGAAAGAGGTAAGTAAGCTCACCATATAGTATGACATATTCATTTACTTGCCTTTAAGACCATGCCTGTTTTGCGTCATAAATTTTCTGACATTTTGAGTTAGCAAATATCATAGTCATGCGCTTATGTGTACATACGTGTAGTAAATGCTGTCGGTCATATTGTTTAATTAACATAAGACTATATTTTCGTAAGTAATTGCTAGCTAGTGTGCAAAAAATGCCTGGTCAAAAGGTCTGGTCAAACTTTCGTCCCGGTGACTCCTGTGAAACACAGCTAGTACTAGTAGTTACAGCCAATAATATCTATCTATCTATCTATCTTCCTTCAATTCCAAACCCCTGCTGGGGACCTAGGAATGGCACACGTCTGTCTGACATAGGCTTGTTAATAGAATAAAAGTAAGTAAGTAAAGATTAAAAATAAAAACAACTCTGGGGCTACTTATAGCAGGGAGTACGTTATAGGGAGGAGAAACGGGTTCATAAACGCCCTAGTTTATCGATTTATGTTGTCGCGCTAGAACGCCGCCATTTACTATTTTATCGATACAGGTAAATCGATCGTAAGCGCGTTACATTTGAAAAGTTAAAATTTCAGCCAACATCTCAAATTAGGCACTTTTTACAGCCCCTTTTTACGGCTTTCTGTTATAATCAACATCACTAAATTATATTCTTGACAAAGATAAATATGTCTACTATTCACTTTTTGTTATTATTAATGCCTAATATAACCCATACTTCCTATCTCGTTTGCAATAGCTCCACATCATTTTTAATTCTATAAAATTAAAAATATAGCTGATATCTCAAAAGGCACATTTTCATCACCTCTTTTTAGGCTTTGTCTTATAATCACCACCGTGAAATTACCTTCTTGACAAAGATAAATATGTTTACTATTCACTTTTTGTTATTATTAATGCCTAAATAACCCGTAGTCTCGTATCTCGTTTGCAATAGCTATACACTGTCACCATTTTTTATTTGGCGCAGAGTGGCGCCATATTTGTTACACAGAACCGTCTGGTAAAATGTGCTTTTAAACATGCAAACAAATACACGCTCTGTATCAGAGGACACAATGTGAATAAATAATACTTATGTTTACATTTAGCACCTTTATTGAGTTTGTAAGTGTAATAATTTATAAGAATTTGCTGTTTTTCACACACTCGCGAGACAACCGGGAGTAGTCATTTTCACGGAGTAGTGAAACACATGCGCGACAACATAAATCGGCAAAACGAGCCCGTTTCTCCTCCCTATAACGTACTCCCTGCTTATAGCGAGTCATCCATTATGCTAACTGCAGAGTTGAAGTGTCAACAGCTCTATATTGGGTAGGTTGGGGTTATCTGAGGGAAGGGCATTCCAGTGAACTATTGTTCTGGGGGAATACGAATACTTATAATAGTCGGATGTCTTGCCTATTACTCTAAATTGAAGTGGGTGTAGGTGTGTAGATCGTCTGTTGGTGATCTTGTAGCAGAGCGAGAGCCTACTGTCTATACGTCGCTGGTCAAGTCTTCTCCATTTCAAGGAATGGAGCATCTCTGTGACGCTTGAAGTCTGTCCATAGTCATGTTTTGCCCATAGAGCTGCCCTGCGTTGGACAGCTTCGATCTGGTTTATGTAACATTCATTTTGGCGAGACCAGACATTGGAGCAGTACTCAAGCTGCGGTCGGACTAACGTTTTGTAGGCCATAGACTTGAGTGGTTATGAATGTACTTTGATGTTTCTGCAAAGAAATCCTTATGTTTGATTTGCTTTCTTGGTGATAATGTCTCTTTGTGTGTTCCACATTAGATCATCTGAAATGTCAACGCCAAGATATTTTGCTGATGTTGTTGCTTTGAGTTTTGTATTATGGAGGTAGTATGAAGTGTCTATGGGTGTTTTAGGTATATGCTGTCATATGCAGACAAGAATGGCCAAGTGGACACAATGATATTAGACTTTAGTTAGGCTTTCGACGCTATTTAGATGTCGACTCCGGTGTACCTCAGGGTACTGTGCTCGGACCCTTACTATTCCTCTGCCAATTGTCCACGATATGCCACAACGTGTCCTGTCCCATATTTGCATATGCGCAGATGACTGCTTGCTATACCGTCACATCGAGTCACAGCAAGATCATCTCAGTCTACAACAGGACCTGGACAACCTACAAACATGGGCCGACGAGTGGAGTATGTGGTTCAACACCAAGAAATGCTATCTTCTCAGCATCAAAAACAAATCATCACATTTCTACATCATTAACGGCCATATGATTATCCTCCAGCAAGTCCAAGACAGCCCCCAGAAACAAATCGTCACATTTCTACATCATTAACGGCCATATCCTAAAACAAGTCCAAGATAGCCCCTACCAAGGCATCACTTTCTCAGAGGATCTAACTTGGAGTTTAAACATCTGTAAAAAGGCAAACTCCATGTAGGAACCTTAGACACTGCCCGCAATCATGCAGGAAAAATGCTTACCTAGGCTAGTAGCTCTTGTCAGGACCCATTCCTGAAACGTGATATTGATCGTTTAACCATCTGTAAAAAGGCAAACTCCACATTAGGATTTCTATGTAGGAACCTTAGACACTGCCCGCAATCATGCAGGAAAAATGCCTACCTAGACTAGTAGCCTGAAACGTGATATTGATCGAAACGTGATATTGATCGTTTAAACATCTGTAAAAAGGCAAACTCCACATTAGGATATCTATCTAGGAACCTTAGACACTGCCCACAATCATGCAGGAAAAATGTCTACCTAGGCTAGTAGCTCTTGTCAGGACCCATTCCTGAAACGTGATATTGATCGTCTCGAACAAATTCAGAGATCTGCTGCAAGACTCATGACGGGAAACAACTACAAGTCCAGGGAGATGGGATGTGTCACTAACATGTTAACCTCCTACTTACGCCACCTCAAGATAGAAGGTGCCATCAAATACAAATACAAATATTTTTATCGTCTATAACAGACTTTATCACAACAAACATATTAGAAAACCAAGACAGTAGTGAACAGCACAAAAGGCTTCGAACAACAAAAGGCTTCATCTAAGAACATTGATTTTCTACAAAAACTCGGTGCAAATAAATCTACATGCGCACTACCTCCGCCCCCACAACCCCCACCCCTTCCCCTGGTCGCAGGTTGGATGTGAGAATCGTGGCTCTAATGGTAGTATGTACCTACCATATACAGCCATGATTCCTGTGCCTTTAGAAATCAGCAGGAACTTGTACCGACTCCCGTACACGCTTTTCCGGCGCGGTTTCTGAAGGCATCACGCAATGCTTGCTTAAACAACCACTGTATTTCGATAGACTCAAGATTAAACAGCACACCTACATGCATAAAACTTACCAAAGAGAGGAATATCACGTCGATCTAGGCAATTTGTGTACAGCTCCATGTTTCCACAGACATATTTTTCTTGAATGTTTATCTTTTTCAAATATCGCTCGCAGTGTCGTTCCGTATTTGGAAACTAAGCCCCGCCCTACTGACACACTTGACACTTTCCTGTTAACATTATCGATTTGTGTCAGCTGTGGGTGGGTCTAAGTGTTTATTAGAATATAACATGAGTTAAAAAGAATGTGCTTCATTGGTAATTCGAACCCAGGTTCTCTGACTTACTGTGCCAGGGTACTTATGTCTGAGTTTTGCGGACACATGGTTGGCCGGTTATTATTCAATAGTAGCCATTATGCCAATACCTGGTTATATGTGTAAATGTGTGTTAATGTTTATTCTATTGCAGCATGGATGCAAGAACTGTGGTTTTGCATTCTGCACAAAATGTCTTACCAACAAGCACGAGATTGCGAAGATGAACAATGAGAAACACAAAGTGTGTAACAAATGTTACAACATACTCACAGGGTAAGTCATTATAAAGGCCACAACATACTCACATGGTAAGTCATTATAAAGGCCACAATATACTCACAGGGTTAGTCATTATAAAGGCCACAACATACAGGGTAAGTCATTATAAAGGCCACAACATACTCACAGGGTAAGTCATTATAAAGGCCACAACATACTCACAGGGTAAGTCATTATAAAGGCCACAACATACTCACAGGGTAAGTCATTATAAAGGCCACAACATACTCACAGGGTAAGTCATTATAAAGCACAACATACTCACAGGGTAAGTCATTATAAAGGCCACAACATACTCACAGGGTAAGTCATTATAAAGGCCACCACATACTCACAGGGTAAGTCATTATAAAGGCCACAACATACTCACAGGGTAAGTCATTATAAAGGCCACAACATACTCACAGGGTAAGTCATTATAACGGCCACAACATACTCACAGGGTAAGTCATTATAAAGGCCACAACATACTCACAGGGTAAGTCATTATAAAGGCCACATCATACTCACAGGGTAAGTCATTATAAAGGCCACAACATACTCACAGGGTAAGTCATTATAAAGGCCACTAAGTCATTATAAAGGCCACAACATACTCACAGGGTAAGTCATTATAAAGGCCACAACATACAGGGTGTCTTTATAAAGGTCACAACATACCGGGTAAGTCATTATAAAGGCCACAACATACTGTGTAAGTCATTATAAAGGCCACAACATACAGGGTAAGACATTATAAAGGCCACAACATACAGGGTTAGTCATTATAAAGGCCACAACATACAGGGTAAGTCATTATAAAGGCCACAACATACAGGGTAAGTCATTATAAAGGCCACAACATACAGGGTAAGTCATTATAAAGGCCACAACATACAGGGTAAGACATTATAAAGGCCACGTCATACAGGGTGTCATTATAAATGCCACAACATACAGGGTGTCATTATAAAGGCCACAACATACAGGGTGTCATTATAAAGGCCACAACATACAGGGTAAGACATTATAAAGCCCACGTCATACAGGGTGTCATTATAAAGGCCACAACATACAGGGTGTCATTATAAAGGCCACAACATACAGGGTGTCATTATAAAGGCCACAACATACAGGGTGTCATTATAAAGGCCACGTCATACAGGGTGTCATTATAAAGGCCACAACATACAGGGTAAGACATTATAAAGGCCACAACATACAGGGTAAGACATTATAAAAGCCACAACATACAGGGTAAGACATTATAAAGGCCACGTCATACAGGGTGTCATTATAAAGGCCACAACATACAGGGTGTCATTATAAAGGCCACAACATACAGGGTGTCATTATAAAGGCCACAACATACAGGGTGTCATTATAAAGGCCACGTCATACAGGGTGTCATTATAAAGGCCACAACATACAGGGTGTCATTATCAAGGCCACAACATACAGGGTGTCATTATAAAGGCCACAACATACAGGGTAAGACATTATAAAGGCCACAACATACAGGGTAAGACATTATAAAGGCCACAACATACAGGGTAAGACATTATAAAGGCCACAACATACAGGGTAAGACATTATAAAAACCACAACATACAGGGTAGGTCATTATAAAGGCCACAACATACAGGGTAAGACATTATAAAGGCCACGTCATACAGGGTAAGACATTATAAAGGCCACAACATACATGGTGTCATTATAAAGGCCACAACATACAGGGTGTCATTATAAAGGCCACAACATACATGGTAAGACATTATAAAGGCCACGTCATACAGGGTGTCATTATAAAGGCCACAACATACAGGGTGTCATTATAAAGGCCACAACATACAGGGTGTCATTATAAAGGCCACAACATACAGGGTGTCATTATAAAGGCCACGTCATACACGGTGTCATTATAAAGGCCACAACATACAGGGTGTCATTATAAAGGCCACAACATACATGGTGTCATTATAAAGGCCACAACATACAGGGTAAGACATTATAAAGGCCACAACATACAGGGTAAGACATTATAAAGGCCACAACATACAGGGTAAGACATTATAAAGGCCACAACATACAGGGTAAGACATTATAAAGGCCACAACATACAGGGTAAGACATTATAAAGGCCACAACATACAGGGTAAGACATTATAAAGGCCACAACATACAGGGTAAGACATTATAAAGGCCACAACATACAGGGTAAGACATTATAAAGGCCAGTGTGTTTTATACAGTCATTAATACTCGTGCATAACTATATGTTTAGGTTGGGCTGGTCAGAACTATTTCGTACTTTTATCATGTCCAATTAGCATATAAAAACAGGAATTACATTTATAATAATTGTCAAAATAATATTAACATTAAATATTAAATTTAAGAGTTAAATTTGTAGTCAGCATCAAATATCTGTGCTTGTAGTAGACTTTAGAACACCCAATATCTGTGCTTTGTGGTAACTTCGTAACACCCAGTATCTGTGTTTTGTGGTAGACTTTGTAACACCCAATATCTGTGCTTTGTGGTAGACCTCATAACACCCAATATATGTGCTTGTAGTAGACTTTAGAAACCCAATATCTGTGCTTGTTACAGTAGAAGACTTCAGAACACCCAACATCTGTGCTTGTAGTAGACTTTACAACATCCAATATCTGTGCTTGTAGTAGACTTTAGAACACCCATTATCTGTACTTGTACTATACATTTTAACACCCAATACCTGTGCTTGTAGTAGACTTTAGAACACCCAGTATATGTGCTTGTAGTATACTTTTGAACACCCAATACCTGTGCTTGTAGTAGACTTTAGATCACCCAATTCTGTGCTTGTAGTAGACTTTACAACACCCAATATCTGTGCTTTGTGGTAACTTCGTCACACCCAGTATCTGTGTTTTGTGGTAGACTGTGTAACACCCAATATCTGTGCTTTGTGGTAGACCTCATAACACCCAATATATGTGCTTGTTGTAGACTTTAGAAACCCAATATCTGTGCTTGTTACAGTAGAAGACTTCAGAACACCCAACATCTGTGCTTGTAGTAGACTTTACAACATCCAATATCTGTGCTTGTAGTAGACTTTAGAACACCCATTATCTGTACTTGTACTATACATTTTAACACCCAATACCTGTGCTTGTAGTAGACTTTAGAACACCCAATATATGTGCTTGTAGTATACTTTTGAACACCCAACACCTGTGCTTGTAGTAGACTTTAGATCACCCAATTCTGTGCTTGTAGTAGACTTTACAACACCCAATATCTGTGCTTTGTGGTAACTTCGTAACACCCATTATCTTTAATTGTTGAATACTTCAGAACACCCAATATCTGGTCTTGTATGAGACTTCAGAGCATCCAGTAGCTTTGCATGTAATAGATCTTATCAGTGCACAGAAGTGAATTTCGGGATTTACTGACCTGTTATCAGTGGTTTTGTGTGTTTGTTTCATCAGTGGTTTTGTCTGTTTCGTCAGTGGTTTTGTGTGTTTGTTTCATCAGTGGTTTTGTGTGTTTGTTTCATCAGTGGTTTTGTGTGTTTGTTTCATCAGTGGTTTTGTGTGTTTGTTTCAGGAAGATTAAACCAAAAGAAGATAAAGCCAAGTATTCGCCTCCAGAAAATTACAAAAAGTGAGTCTATTGTTTTGTCTTGCTACACCTTCAATAAAAGAAACCAATATTTGCTTAAAGTAACAAAAACAGCATCGATACCTAAATTTTATTTATATACTTCTTGCATTCGCGATTTACAAGGGTGAGGAAAGTCTGATCTTACACATGTGGGAAGATAGGTCACGCGCTGATATCAACAATGACAGTTGCATGACGTCGTCGTGTAAATAAAAGTGCAAAACGTAAGTAGTTGGCAACGTCAATGCTCAGAATGTAAATGATATGCAAGAAACAGAATCGATCATGGCTTTCCGGTTCGGATAAAAAATTCCAAACCTCGGTTTAACTGTTTTAATCGGAACTTAGGCAGAGCCTCAGTTCCGATAAAAATAATTATACCTGGTGTTGGAATTCCTGATCTTCACCGGATACCCATGAAAGATTCTTATAATATGAAATGTGTCTGTCAAACTGGAATGTAGATGCATCATGCTTGGTCAGTAGATCTGTATGACTTGTAGCATGTACATGTATCTTATATTATCTATTGGTGCATTTTTTACAAACTGCGCACTTTGTAAAGTGTTATATAAATAATGCCTTTAACTTCCATTCAGTTAATCAGTTTGGCTTTGTAATTTCGAAACATCATGGAAACTAACTTCAACTAAACTTGGGTTATAGTAATAAGCAGCATATTGGTTAGTAATTTCCAACAATACAAAAATCATAATCCGAGCTTTTGTCAGATGCATTTTACATCAGGTTTATGACCTGGGATTCTTTACCTTTTTCTGACCATAGATACAGTTACCATTGATGTACTTTTTAAAAAAATGCAGATTAGTAAAACTGATTGCAAAGAACAATCACCCAGTGTGGTTGCCAGGCAAATCGCGCTAGAGTTAGGACCCCTCTTCAAGTCCATTTTGGCTTTTTTTTATCTACTTATAAATGCACAATAAGGCCAAACAAACAAAAACAGGTGTGTTTCCTATTGCATGCTCTAAAAAAAAGGTAGATCTGTAGGCATTTTTTTTTTGAGCAAGATATTGTGAGATTCTATCTCATAAACCCCATACAAGTTGATGATTCAACTGAAAGTTTCTCTGTGATGTCAGTTTACCTCGATATAAGACTGCCACAGTTAAATTAACGCATTCCTGTTACAAATAAAAGGACACTTTAAACCAGAAGACCTTTATTTAACATGCCTTAAATACTAATTAGTTTAAAGTTAATTAGCATCGCATTGTTTACGTGAAAGAAAAACGTTAAACTCTGAATGTACCATAAAACATTCCAGGCAAATCATATGGCTTACCTATTAAATATTTTCCACATTTGCTGGGTAATTTGATAATAATTTGCATAGTTATACCACAAGTGCCCAGTGGATTACAGAAAATATAGAATGGTGTTATATGTTTCACTTCCATGATGTAAGCTATGTGATAAATCATTGTTCAGAACAAATTGAAAAAAATAATTCTTTCTCGGGCCACCGGAAACGCGGGTTGTTGTTCTTTCAGCCTAAGCAGTGCTGTAGATAATTTTTAACTGCATTTGGTATTTCATCTTCAGATTCAAAATGAATGAGAAAAAAGGAACTCGTTCAGGGTAGACATTTCTTTAAATAGTTCAGGCTTTAAAAATGAATGTGACTTAATACATTTTAACAACTATTCTGGTTAAAGTTAATTAAAAAACGAAACTTATGACCTTAATATTAGACACATGCCTGGAACAATTTTCATCATGTAAATATGGAATAAAATGTTCCACAGGGCAATACAAAGAAATATAATACTCATGATTTTTAAAAGTTATGAGTAATTGTAGTATAACTTACCACAATGCTTTTTGTAAAATAAAAAGTATGAGTAAAATACACAAAGACTCAGCTTGTCTATAGCTCTGAATAAGATACAACAGTGTTGTGTTGACCTCTTGAACATAAATGTGTTTGAAGAAGGCTTTGATGTGCACCACAATACTCCCCTACAAAAAAAGTTTGTCACTATGAAAATGAGTGCCTTAAAAAAACTAACCCGCCATATAACGACAAAATTACGCTACAAACCCGTTTGTCAAAACTCATAACCCAGGTATTCAGATCATTTAATAATGTAAATGTGCCGATTCAAAAGTATGGGTTTATTCATGGGTTCTTAATATACCCGTGATTGAATAGACCTGTAAAATGAATTATGAGTTGGTAACTCTAATTTGGCGCTCTAGTTTTGGGGTTTATATTGTGTATATAGAGTTTGCATTCTCAAAGTATGCAAGTTACAAATATATATACCTCATCGTCAGTGGAGTTAGAAACGATGTACATCAGATGTAAAGTTTGTCTGCTGATGGAGGAATAGGGACTTTAAATCGACTGTATAGAACATTCTTAAATTGTATATTTGTGTTTCTGTTTCAGTCTATTTCAATTTTTTCTCTCTATATATTCATATTTTAACTAAATATCAAAACATCCTTACCAAATATATCAATCTGTTCACCAGGAGGTGAAGTTCTTAAATCATTTATGTACATGACCTCTTTCTTCCTGACAAATCAAAAAAAGGTGGTGACAGTGGATATCGGTGTATAAATCTTCTTGGTGCTATAATTATTATTTTCAGGAGAATGGCCGCACTACAGGAGCGTGAAGCAGCAGTGGTTCATGCAGGTGGCAGTACAGGGACTGGGGGCAGGGGTGGGAATCACATAAAGGCTCAGCATAAAGGCATGTCAAAAGCTGATTTAGAAATTCAACAAAGGCTGGACAAACTGAAAGAGAAGACTGCGAAGGAAGGTAACTCATGTTTTGTGGAATAGCTCCACCTTTACAACTTGAGGTATTGTTAGGAATGGATAATTTCATTGGATGACACAATACTAACGTGTCCATAAACTGTCGAAAAATCAGGATGGCATGCTATTTCATGCTGTATGGAAGGATGGCAAATTGAAATATTTTAACAGCTTTATTAGACTGGTATCAGTCTATAAATTGGACTATAAATAATAAAATTAGACAAATTAAAAAGTAAAATAATACTCTGCATAAAAATATGTTTCGCTTCATGGCTGAATTTATGTTAAATGTTCAGATAAGACAATACATGTATAAGTTATAAGTGGCGATATTTGCCTCTTTCAGTGCTAAGGAAATTCTATAATAATCTGATAATAGTTAAAAGGTTATAATATTAAGGACTGATGGCAGTCTACAGCTGTAGACATGTTAGATGCAATCCCTTTTTAAAACTGAAGGGTTTTGTAAAAAAAAAAAAGTGTGAGTAAAATACTCAAAAACTCAGCATATCTACATCTACAGAGCATGTAGATGTGCCAATCAAAAGTATGGGTTTATTCATGAGTTCTTAATATACCCATGATTGAATATGTGTAAAATGAATTGAGTTGGTAACTCTGATTTGGCGCTCCAGTTTTGGGGTTTATATTGTGTTTATAGAGTTTGCATTCTCAAAATATGTTGCATTAAATAGCCTTACCTTTTGTATTTTGAGACAGAATAACCAAAGGGTCTTTGAAAATTGCAGAATCGAACAAATGAGATAAAGTTTTACATTTTTTATTACCTCTGTTTATGATTGGTGTTTAATGGTAAATAAAACACTTCTACTAATCGCAGGGTTCGTAACCATATTCAGTATGACGAGGATTCAGCACAACACTGTCGTAACTACATATAAGTAAAGATCATTTTGTTGGTTTGTTTGTATGGTGTTTTTACGTCATTTTAGCTTAGTTGATAAGGACTTGACTTGACTTTAGAGCTGCAGACTTGACTTTAGAGCTGCAGATACTTTAGAGCTGCGGACTTGACTTTAGAGCTGCGGACTTGACTTTAGAGCTGCATACCTTCCTGTTATAGGCAAGCCTTCATCTCATCTCCATCTGAAGTTGCTGTTCTCATAAACATAATATCATTTGTGAACCGGACGTATTAACCCATTTCTGATGCATTGATAAAAATCCTGCAATCCGATTGGTCGACGTTCAATAATTGCGACTAATAAATATTGCATAACCCATTGCAAATCCATTATTTGAACGTGTTTGTGAGAAAAACGGTTTTAAAACCCTGAATTGTGTTAGAAACGGGTTAAACAGTATTGAAGTGTTGACTGATGGGACAGTACTGTATCAGGGGACAGTACTGTATCAGGGGACAGTACTATATCAGTGTTGACTGATGGGACAGTACTATATCAGTGTTGACTGATGGGACAGTACTGTATCAGGGGACAGTACTATATCAGTGTTGACTGATGGGACAGTACTATATCAGTGTTGACTGATGGGACAGTACTGTATCAGGGGACAGTACTGTATCAGTGTTGACTGATGGGACAGTACTGTATCAGTGTTGACTGATGGGACAGTACTGTATCAGGGGACAGTACTGTATCAGGGGACAGTACTGTATCAGTGTTGACTGATTGGACAGTACTGTATCAGTGTTGACTGATGGGACAGTACTATATCAGTGTTGACTGATGGGACAGTACTGTATCAGGGGACAGTACTGTATCAGTGTTGACTGATGGTACAGTACTATATCAGTGTTGACTGATGGGACAGTACTGTATCAGGGAACAGGACTGTATCAGGGGACAGTACTGTATCAGTGTTGACTGATGTGACAGTACTATATCAGGGGACAGTACTGTATCAGTGTTGACTGATGGGACAGTACTGTATCAGTGTTGACTGATGGGACAGTACTGTATCAGGGGACAGTACTGTATCAGGGGACAGTACTGTATCAGTGTTGACTGATGGGACAGTACTATATCAGTGTTGACTGATGGGACAGTACTGTATCAGTGTTGACTGATGGGACAGTACTGTATCAGTGTTGACTGATGGGACAGTACTGTGTCAGTGTTGACTGATGGGACAGTACTGTATCAGTATTGACTGATGGGACAGTACTGTATCAGTGTTGACTGATGGGACAGTACTGTATCAGTGTTGACTGATGGGACAGTACTGTATCAGTGTTGACTGATGGGACAGTACTATATCAGTGTTGACTGATGGGACAGTACTATATCAGTTTTGACTGATGGGACAGTACTGTATCAGTGTTGACTGATGGGACAGTACTGTATCAGTGTTGACTGATGGGACAGTACTATATCAGTGTTGACTGATGGGACAGTACTATATCAGTGTTGACTGATGGGACAGTACTATATCAGTTTTGACTGCTGGGACAGTACTGTATCAGTGTTGACTGATGGGACAGTACTATATCAGTGTTGACTGATGGGACAGTACTATATCAGTGTTGACTGATGGGACAGTACTGTATCAGTGTTGACTGATGGGACAGTACTATATCAGTGTTGACTGATGGGACAGTACTATATCAGTGTTGACTGATGGGACAGTACTGTATCAGTGTTGACTGCTGGGACAGTACTATATCAGTGTTGACTGATGGGACAGTACTATATCAGTGTTGACTGATGGGACAGTACTATATCAGTGTTGACTGATGGGACAGTACTGTATCAGTGTTGACTGATGGGACAGTACTGTATCAGTGTTGACTGATGGGACAGTACTGTATCAGTGTTGACTGATGGGACAGTACTATATCAGTGTTGACTGATGGGACAGTACTATATCAGTGTTGACTGATGGGACAGTACTATATCAGTGTTGACTGATGGGACAGTACTGTATCAGTGTTGACTGATGGGACAGTACTATATCAGTGTTGACTGATGGGACAGTACTGTATCAGTGTTGACTGATGTTGAATGATGGGACAGTACTATATCAGTGTTGACTGATGGGACAGTACTGTATCAGTGTTGACTGATGGGACAGTACTATATCAGTGTTGACTGATGGGACAGTACTGTATCAGTGTTGACTGATGGGACAGTACTGTATCAGTGTTGACTGCTGGGACAGTACTATATCAGTGTTGACTGATGGGACAGTACTATATCAGTCGTTTAACAGTCGCAATCATGTTTATCGGCTCCGCTAACACGTCACCATTTAACAAAATTTGCCACCGTTACACGACTGACATACCATCGCAAAATTCAAAATTTCAATACAGTTAACTCTATATTCATTTCTCGTGGCAGTTATTTTACACTCGCATTAGGCCTTGCTTGTTACTATATACATGATATAGCTGATACAAATCTAATTGCAGTTGCAGCCAGCAATGTTTCTAATAAAGAGATAGATGAAAGACTGGCCAAATTGAAGGGCATGGATCCAGCCAGATATAACACCTCAGATAAACCTGTAATTACTAATTAAACTTAATTCATTTGGAAGTGTACCATATAAATACAAACCTGCTCATGTGACCACCTCTTTTTAAGAGACCAACGACTACTTTAAGAGACCACAATTTTAGTTCGAGATTTGTATGGTTTTTAGCTCTACTGATCAAGGATCATCAGCAAGCTTATGCCGCGGTGCGGTGTCCGTCCATGATTTTTTTTGTTTTTAACGACTACACCTCTGAAACTACTGGATGGATTTTCATGAAACTTTACAGGAATGTTGGCCATGATATCTAGTTGATCCTGGCAAAAATTCATGTTGATGTGAAATCCAAGCCATGGCTCAAAATAGTTTTTTAAAAACCAAGTTTGTAGCTACATCTTGAAAACTATAAGTGATATTGATATGGGACTTTTTCAAATACAGCATGACATGATGTTGGTCCTTGTCGAAAAAACGTTTTGATTCAACGTTAAACATGGCTGCCAGCGGCCATCTTTGTTTACATAGAGTTATATAGTAAAACCTTGTAGCGACTACTCCTCTGAAAACACTTGACGGATTTTCATGAAACTTCACAAGAATGTTGCTCTTGATGTCTAGTTGATCCAAGCAAAATTTAGGTCGGCCAGAAATTCAAGATGGCCACCACGGCTAAAAATAGATTAAAACAAAAAGGTTTGTAGCGACTACATATATATGTACTTCTTGAAAACTATAAGTGATATTGATATGGGACTCTTCCAAAATGATCAGCATGAAATGATGTTGATCATTGTTGACAATTATTTTGATTCGACATTAAACATGGCCGCCAGTGGCCATCTTTGTTTACATGGAGTTATATGATAAAAACTTGTAGCGACTACTCCCCTGAAACTAGTTGGCGGATTTTCATGAAACTTCACAGGAATGTTGCTCTTGATGTCTAGTTGATACTGTCAAAATATCAGGCCGGCCAGAATTCAAGATGGCCATCATGGCTATAAATAGATTAAAAAAACAACATTTATAGTGACTACTTCCTGAAAACTATGTGATATTGATATGGACATTTTTCTAAAACGCTCAGCATGACATGAGGTTGGTCATTGACGAAAATCATTTTGATTCAACGTTAAACATGGCTGCCAGTGGCCATCTTTGTTTAAATAGAGTTATATAGTAAAAGCATGTAGCAACTTCTCTGAAACTACTTGACGGATTTTCATGAAACTTAACAAGAATGTTGCTCTTGATATCTAGTTGATTTAGCAAAATTTCAGGTTGACTGGAAATTCAATATGGCCGCCACAGTTAAAAAAACAAATTTGTAGGAACTACTTCTTGAAACTATAAGTGATATTTGAACAGATTTTCAAGAAACTTCACAAAAATGTTGATCTAGCTATCAAAAAGCTATCAGTAGATCTTCAAGGTCATTGGCCTCTTGTTATCTTTAAAATGACTAAGAATGCTACTGACTATTATATCGGACTTTTACCCACTATGGAAAGTGCAGAAAAGCGGTACGAAAAAAACAGTCGATGGTTTCCACAACAAATTGGCAGCGTATTCTCTGCATTAGCGTATTCTCTGCCATTTTGTTTTTGTGTATTAAAAGTTTGAGGCAGTCCATGAGGAAATCATGAAATGTATATTTTGCGAGACCAATCATATCGACCAATGAACCCCGAAAATGTTCTTTGCAGTATGACAATTTGTTGTATCCTTCATTATAGACGTACCGCCCGCCAGACAGACGGACACAACAGGAGGAGATGAACGACCTACTGGATGAGATCGCAAATGAGGTGGAGCTAGATGCGCAACTACCCGACCCCGCACAGGAGATTGCCGCTAGACTGGCCCGATTGAAGGACAAGGATGGTCAGGAGAAACAGAATAATGCATCGCCAGGTACAAATTGTATGCTTTGTAAGAAGATTGTACTATTTTGTTGTGATATTTTTTCAAATTGTTATGCAAAATATAGGTATGGTTTATGTGTGTTTTTAGCTCGACTATTCGAAGAATAAGAGAGCTTATGTAAGCACCCCGGGGTCGGCGTCGGCATTGGCGTCCCACATCAAGGTTTGCGTGTAAGCTGTGTTTACAAGTCTTATATCTCTTACATTTCTTATCCTAGCACAACCAAATTTGGCCATGGGCTTCCTTATAGCATTATCTTAAGGGCTGCATAAGCAATTTTGGTTCCTGTAACCCATGGGCTCCCATGGAACCCAAATTATGATAGCTCATAAAATGTGTCCTATTTCACATCAAATTTTGCGTGTAAGTTGTGTTTACAAGTCTATATCTCTTACAATTCTTACCCTAGCACAACCAAATTTGCCCATCAGCTTCCTTATAGCATTATCTTAAGGGTTGCTTAAGGAATTTTGGTTCCTGTAACCTTTGGGCTCCCATGGAACCCAAATTCTGATAGCCCTTAAAATGTGTCCGTTTCACATCAAATTTTGCGTGTAAGCTGTGTTTACAGGTCTGTATCTCTTACATTTCTGGTCCTAGCTGAACTAAATTTTGGAATTGGTTCCTTATAGTATGTTGTAAAGGGTTGGATAAGTAATTTTGTCTTCTGCAAATTCTGGGCTTCCATGGAACCAAAATTTTGATGGCCCATAAAATGTGCAATAAAGGCAGATCTAGGTATGCATGTAAGCATGTATATATTTTTATGTTGCTTTTGTCAATTCTTAAACATGTCCCCCACCCCCGCCTGCCCTCCCCCACCACTCCCAAACCCCTCCCCCCCCCACCCCCACCACACAATATTTTTTTATTTTTTTTACATATTTCTGTGTTTTTTGGTCAATTCTTACACATAGCTTCTTACTCATATGTTGCTCCCTCCCCCCCCCACCCCCACCCCCACCCCACCCCCTCCTCCCCCACCCACACACACTCGAAACTTCTTTTTTTTTGTTTTTTTTACATATTTCTGTGTTGTTTTGGTCAATTCTTACACATACCTATGTTTTGGCTCGTTAAGACGATAGGGCCTTCATTTTTCATCCGATCTTTACCAGACTTTAACAGGTTGTTAATATCAATGAAAGCTCGGAAAAGTTCCAGAACCAGCCAGATCAGACAAGTAACAGCGGAGTTATGGCCCTTGATTTAGTTAAAAATGCTATATTGTTATATTTTGCCTCGTTAAGACGATATGGCCTTCGTTTTTCATCCTATCTTTACCAAACTTTACCACACTGTTAATATCAATGAAAGCTCAGACAAGTTCGAAAATCAGCCATATCGGACTAGTAACAGCGTAGTTATGGCCCTTGATTTAGTTAAAAATGCTATATTTTGCATTGTTAAGACGATAGGGGCTTCATTGTTCATCCGATCTTTACCAAATTTTATCAGATTGTTAATGTCATTGAAAGCTCGAACAAGTTCGAAAACCAGCCATATCAGACCAGTAACAGCGGAGTGATGGCCCTTGATTTAGTTAAAATATATTTTTCCTCGTTAAGACGATAGGGGCTTCATTGTTCATCCGATCTTTACCAAACTTTATCAGATTGTTACTATCAATGAAAAATCGGACAAGTTTGAAAACCATTCATATCGGAATAGTAACAGCGGAGTTATGGCTCTTATTTAGTTCAAAATGCTATATTTTGCCTCATTAAGTCGATAGGGCCTTCATTTTTCATCCGATCTTTACCAAACTTTATCAGATTGTTAATGTCTATGAAAGCTTGGTCAAGTTTGAAAACCAGCCAGATCGAACCAGTAACAGCAGAGTTATGGCACTTGATTTTGTTAAAAATGCTATAGTTTGCCTCGTCATACGATAAGGCCTTCATTTTGTATCTGACCTTTGCCAAACTTTAGAAGATTTTATGACTTTTCTTTTTTTATATTATTATTATTTTTATTTATTTTTTTATTTTTTTTATTTTTTTATTTTTTTGAATATATTTTTTTTGGATTTTTTTGATTTTTTTTAATTTTTTATTTTATTTATTTTTTTATTTTTTTTTAATTTTTTTTTAGCTCTATATTGGATCAGTCGGACCAGTAACAGAGGAGTTACGGCTCTGATTTAGTTAAAAATGCTATATTTTGCCTCGTTAATACGGTAGGGCCTTCATTTTGCATCTGATCTTTACCAAACTTTACCAGATTCTTTAGTTATGGCGCTTGATTTAGTTAAAAAGCTGTTTTTTGCCCAAAACTTTCAAAAAAACGTAAATGGCAGTCAATCGCTTCATTGATGTTATAAGAGCTGTGTTAGCCAGTAGAGCATCCACAGGCCCTCTTGGGCCTCTTGTTTTTACATACTTTTGTGTTGTTTTGGTGAATTCTTACATAGCTTCTTACACATATATGTTGCCCTCACCACCCCCACTCCCCCCACCATCCACACCTGCCTCTCCCCCACCCCCGCCACGCACCCCACTCAAAACTCGATTTTTTTTTAATATTTATTTTTTACATATTTCTGTGTAGTTTTGGTCAGTTCTTAGACATAGTTATGTTGTGCCCCCAACCCCACCCCACATTGTTGTAGCCTTGTTTTCTGATGGTATATACTAGCTATAAATTTATTATTCTCTGAAAAATAGAATAGTCGAGCTGCGCTGTTCTCCGACAGCTTTTGTTTTTCTTTCTTTTCGATGAAAAAAAAAGGGAAACGACATACTGGTTTATTTTCTGTTGCCAAAAGGTGAAGATTTAGGAGAACTCCTGACCATAAGGGTTTTTAGCATTTAGCTCGTTTTCTCAAAAGATATATGCATTAACCATGTTAACCAAACTCACATTTATAATTATTATGTATTACAGCTCCATTTCACAGAGTGGTCCCACAGATGACCATGACTTTGCCTTAAGGATCATTAACTTTGTGAAGTGTTTGTATTTGTTCTGATTTTGAGGAACTAAATGCTCTGGAGCCAACAAACTTGAATATTATTTATATATGTGGTATTACAGTTCTATTAGGCAGAATATTACAGATGACTTTGTCTGGATTGGGATACATAATCCCCAGGTTATGCCCTGTCTGGATTGGGATATATAATCCCCAGGTTATGTCCAGTCTGGACTGGGATATATAATCCCCAGGTTATGCCCACCGTCCCTGTCTGGACTGGAATATATAATCCCCAGGTTATACCCACTGTCTGGATTGGGATATATAATCCCCAGGTTATGCCCAGTCTGGATTGAGATATATAATCCCCAGGTTATGCCCAGTCTGCATTGAGATATATAATCCCCAGGTTATGCCCACTGTCTGGATTGGGATATATAATCCCCAGGTTATGCCCAGTCTGGATTGAGATATATAATCCCCAGGTTATGCCCTGTCTGGACTGGGATATATAATCCCCAGGTTATGCCCAGTCTGGATTGGGATATATAATCCACAGGTTATGCCCAGTCTGGATTGTGATATATAATCCACAGGTTATGCCCAGTCTGGACTGGGATATATAATCCCCAGGTAATGCCCACTGTCTGGACTGGGATATATAATCCCCAGGTTATGCTCAGTCTGGATTGGGATATATAATCCCCAGGTTATGCCCAGTCTGGATTGTGATATATAATCCACAGGTTATGCCCAGTCTGGATTGGGATATATAATCCCCATGTTATGCCCAGTCTGGATTGGGATATATAATCCCCAGGTTATGCCCAGTCTGGATTGGGATATATAATCCCCAGGTTATGCCCAGTCTGGACTGGGATATATAATCCCCAGGTTATGCCCAGTCTGGATTGGGATATATAATCCCCAGGTTATGCCCAGTCTGGACTGGGATAATAATCCCCAGGTTATGCCCAGTCTGGATTGGGATATATAATCCCCAGGTTATGCCCACTGTCTGGATTGGGATATATAATCCCCAGGTTATGCCCAGTCTGGACTGGGATATATAATCCCGAGGTTATGCCCACTGTCTGGATGGGAATATATAATCCCCAGGTTATGCCAAGTCTGGATTTGGATATATAATCCACAGGTTATGCCCAGTCTGGATTGGGATATATAATCCACAGGTTATGCCCACTGTCTGGATTGGGATATATAATCCCCAGGTTATGCCCACTGTCTGGATTGGGATATATAATCCCCAGGTTATGCCCAGTCTGGATTGGGATATATAATCCCCAGGTTATGCCCTGTCTGGACTGGGATATATAATCCCCCGGTTATGCCCACCGCCCCTCATTGATAGGTGCATTACCATAACCAAAATGTTAAGGGTTCTCAGAGGGCCTCATGGTAGATTTGTAATATAGCCATGTATAGTTTATTTAATTATTCGAAGATATCGGTCAGCTTATGACCACTTTGTGGAGTGACAGTACCCGGGTCACTCAAATCAAATTCTTAAAACAAAGAAATGGTTGTATACGTGGTGATCAAGTATATGGGGTAAGGCCTTGTTACAGTTTACTCCAAACTTTAAAGTTTTGAAGTTTAAATCCAGTTCAGCCAATTTAAAATGCTATAACGTGATAGCAGGACATTATTCTGCTGTATAAATGTGACCAAGAGTGGTCCACGGGAGACTCCGTACGGACTCGATCCCACACTGTTTAATGTAGATCAAGCTCATTTTAGAACATTCAGCGTGCAAACTTGTCTATGTTTACTGATGTGTAAATTGTGAATAATAATCAGAGTTAATAAAAGTTATTACGACTGTTGGACTTGTCTAGACTTCACTATAGTACAGATTAACCCTGTGCTAAATGAATTAGATATTGGCTATTAACTGTCTTTTTCTCCCATTTTCAACAATGTGAGATGTTAGTAATTGAGATAGATGACTCTCTCACATTACTTGTTTGTGTTTGTTGGTTTTTTCTTAAAACTTACCAATAATGATAATAAAAAGGTAAACAAATAAACAAATATGCATAAAGAAGAAAAATAATAAAACAAACACTTTTTAAGATCTAATACCGATAATCTATTTCGGCAATTTTAGAGTTAATCATAAAAAAAATGGGGGAAATAATCATGAGTTCACATATGATATAGGGAAATTATTAAAGGAACACATGGCAATCTTGAATTTTTAAAACTCACAAATTCCCGTTGATTTTCTATATAACTTGCATTTGTTAATGATTATTTAAACTAGACATTTAGCGTTAAATAATATTTCAACTATTTCAGAATCGGATGAAAATAATCTCAACAAACCTTCTATGAGAGATTCCCAGACGTTCTCGCAAAATATTGGCAGCGACAAATCTTCCACAGACACCCAGGATACTGCACCTGAAAGCTCTAGCACAAACTCTGAAATCAAGCCCCAGAATATCACACTCAAAATCCCTAGCTTAAACTCTGAAAAAAAACACCAGAATATCACACCTCCAAAATATAGCTCAAACACTGAAAACAAGACGTCAAACACGGCTGCTGATGAGCAAATAAGTGCCGAAGACGTAACTCGTATTTTAAATGAAGCATCGTACGAGCTAGAGGTTGACGCTCAGAGGGCGTTAGAGGGTTTACAGCAAGATAAGGAGATCATGAAGAGGTTACAGCAGGTGAAGCAGAGACGGAAGGAGAGCAACACAGACATTAACAAGGGTAGGTGTTGTTTTGACACTGCATAGAGATGAAAGCAACACAGACATTAACAAGGGTAGGTGTTGTTTTGACACTGCATAGAGATGCAGAGAGATGGAAGGAAAGCAACACAGACATTAACAAGGGTAGGTGTTGTTTTGACACTGCATAGAGATGCAGAGAGATGGAGGCAGAGTACCAATTATAACTAGATTTTGATCAGAACCTGATCAAACGGGCTTTCCTGTTTTTAATGGCGTCATGACGTCACAACTGTCAGAGTTGTCTAAGTTGATGAAACTGATTGATATATCAAGAAAATAACTTCGAAAATGTGATCAGTAAAAAAAATTGATGTTCTGAATATTTTGACGTCACTGACGTCATGACGTCTGGATACCGTATGACCTCTGTGCACAACCAGATCCCATACACTACAATCTGTGAAAGTTTTGTTCCAATTTGATGATAAATAGAGAAGATATAGTCTTAACAAGATTTCCTTTATGACGTCACTGGTGGCCATCTTTGATGATGAAATAATAACTTCGACATTATTGCACGACTAGACGTTGAATGTAGAGTTCTGTGAAAGTTTTATCAAGATCCGATCATAAATGAAGGAGATATAGCGATTACAAGATTTCTATAATGACGTCATTGGCGGCCATTTTGGATGACGTCATAACATTAAAACTTCTAACCTTGACTGAAACAATGACAATGATTGATTTTACAGTAAAACAACTTAAACAATTCTAGACCCTGAATTCTACAAGCTGTGAAAGTTTCATGCAAATCCAACTATAAATGGTTGAGATCTAGCGCTTACAAGATTTTTATATTAGGCTGTGAAAGTTGCATCAAAATCTGATAATAAATGCAGGAGATATAGCGATTACAAGATTTCTTAAATGACGTCATTGGCAGCCATTTTGGATAACGTCATGACGTTTAAACTGTTAGCGTCGACTGAAACAATGACTGATGGATTTTACAGTAAAAAAACATGAACTGATAGATGCCAAGATGTGCATATCTAAAAACTGCATTTTGGACGTGATATAAGATTGATTACTGTAACAAATTTTACATTAATTTTATACTAAATATTAATTTATAATTTACAGATGACAACATAGATAACTCGGACAGTGAGAATGAAGAAGTAGATGACAATCAGCTGGCCGAGAACATCATTAAACAGGCTATAGAGGAGTCCAAACTTGACGAGGCTGCAGCCAAGGATGGCATAGCCAGTGCTGTGAATGTGGACAGACCAAACAAGAAAAAGACAAATATTGGTGTGAAGCCCAACGACGATTCAGATGAGGTTTGTACACATGGTAACAGGTTTCACATTCCATACATAATAATGTTTCACACTCCATACATAATAATGTAATCTGAATAAAAAAAAAATATGTGGGAAGACATGGCAATTAATCGTCTTGAATTGTACAAGGTAAAGTGTAAAGCAGATCAAAGCTGTAAAAAGAAAGTATTGGCAACAGATGTACTGTTTACATAAAAAGTGTTTTCTTCTTGATCTATCAAAAATAGTTTTGTCTATCTACATTAGATGGAATACCTCTCACAGTTCTTGTACAGTGGAAAAAAACTGTTTTCATTACATTTACAATAGGTTCTATAGCTTTAAGTTATGAATAGATTGTATAAGTTATATTTCCGCATGTGTAAGCCACATTTAATTCGCACAGGTAAACCTGTGTAAACTTCATTTCTTTTAAAAGATTCAAGATTCTTTATTAAGTTACGTAAACATTACAATGTTTCTTGTTACGTGATACTATGAATAATATTATATACAACAGTCAGTCATGATAAGTATGTGCAATGAGCAAAACATGATTTATACGAAAAAGATATACAAACATATATTGAACGTGAGGTTGTACTAAGTACATTGAAAAAAAAATAGAACAATGTACATATATACATATTGAAATATCATGAAGAATGTTAAAGCATATAGATGTGCAAAAGATGGTGTAGTATTTAAAAACTCTCTGTTCTTACTCTACCAGTTTTGCCTGATTCGCATATTCTGATGTAAAACATTTCATATAAGAATCATATAAGCATCATTTGAGAATCTTATACAAGTTGAAAAATATTGTGTTCATATTCCATTTCGAGCGTGGGGGTGGGGTAGGGGAGGGGAGGGGGCGTGTGTTTTAAAAAATAAGCTTTTATTCGTTCTCATATGAAAATTATATGAATCTCCTATTATACATCATTTACATGTTATATAAATATCATATGATAGTTTTTATACGAGTATTAAATGTGGCTCCTTTTATGCAAGAATCATATGAGAATGCAATCATATGTTTATTATAATTGGCAAAATTGTAAACTACATGTTAAAACCCATTAGGTGGTCTGAGTACCATCCAACCACTCCTCCAAAAGCGAAACCAGGTTTGGCTTGGGTATGAAATAAAACCTTAATTTCGGCTTTAAAAGTTTGAATATTCCAAAATTAGAACATTTAAAAGTAATTGAAAACAGATTATCGTATTTTTTCAGTAAATTCATTTTAAACGTGTTGTTTTATTGTTGAAATATCCGTTATAAACTCCTGCTAATATAAGCTGTCCCATCGCTTAAAGGACTTAAGGCGGGACTACGTAGTGCAGCATGGTAAAAAGTCTATATTTTGTCATCGTCTTGTTTGAATTGAATGATCAGTTATCAATTTTAAAGCCATCAGCAAGTATCCAACTGCAGGCATTGTAATGACGTGTTTGTTTTTAAAGGGACACACGGCAATCTTGATTTTTTAAAAAACTCAAAGCATCCAGTTAGTTTTTCTACATAACTTGCATTTGTTCAACCATTAATATTAATTATAAGAATAACGTAAATATGTTGTTTTTGTTTATTATTAACTGTTGATTATATTGCACTAATAATATATTTAAACCTATGGTAGAATAAGATGGGGAAAAATGGAAACTCAAAATTGTATTTAATTATATGGCAAGCAGGTTTAAAGTCAAAATGTTACTGGATAAATAATCATGGCTCGACGTTAACCTTACGGACAGCTTGCCCATACGGCAACTTAACTCTGAAATTTACATGCCCATGCCAGTTTGTTGGTTGCCCTATTAGTTAGACACAAAGTGTTTATTTTATAAGGATATACTGTTTGTACGCTATTATTACAAGCAACAATTTACATATCACTATTGTGTTATAGAACAAAAATGCAAAAGAAATATGGAATATCCAATTATCAAATTCAAGTGTATTCTCGTACTTGTATAGCAAAATGTTCTATACTATTCTATTATATTATGTTAATTCAGACTGTAGAACAGTCTATCGATCATAATCAATTGCGTTTAGATGCCTGACATATTTTCATAGTAAATGAAAATGTCTCGCTACCATAATGGCGTGGAAACGCAGACGAAATAAAAGCATTATTAAACAAATGAGTTTCAAATTATATATATACAGTCATGTAGTTCTTGTCACTCAGTTGTGAAGTGCCCGACAGAATTGAGCCTTTGAGACTTTACTGCCCGGCTCAATGTTTTACCTGCCCGGGGCAAGCGAACATTCATTAACGTCAAACCCTGGAAGCTGATTTCAGTGTCTGATAAACACTTCAAGATTGCCATGTGTTCCCTTACAGGCACACCATGCATTATATTACACTCAGATCACATGACACACAGATCACCTGACACACGGATCACATGACACACGGATCACATGACACACGGATCACCTGACACACGGATCACATGACACACGGATCACATGACACACGGATCACCTTACACACGGATCACATAACACACAGATCACCTGACACACAGATCACCTGACACACGGATCACCTGACACACGGATCACCTGACACACGGATCACCTGACACACGGATCACATGACACACGGATCACCTGACACACGGATCTCCTGACACACGGATCGCATGACACTGATCGCCTGACACACGGATCGCCTGACACTCGGATCGCATGACACACGGATCGCATGACACACGGATCACCTGACAGACGGATCGCCTGACACTCAGATCGCCTGACACAGAGATCTCATGACACACATATCACCTGACACACAGATCGCATGACACACAGATCACCTGACACACAGATCGCATGACACACAGATCACCTGACACACAGATCGCATGACCAAACAGATCACCTGACACTCAGATCACATGACACACAGATCGCATGACACTCAGATCGCATGACCAAACAGATCACCTGACACTCAGATCGCATGAATCCATTAAAGCTGGTTTGACAGTTTGGTCCCAAAATTAATATGAAAAAAGCTTCCCAGCTTATGTGTAACACCCAGATGGCATATTGTTGTAATGTTGACGTGGGAAAAAACTGTTGGAGTGTATGTGAACCATATCTTGTAAACATCTCACCGGCCTGCAGTTGAACAGCAGTTACATGATTATAGATAAGAGCAATGCCATCTTAACATGTTGCTACTCTGATGGAACACCATGCCTTATTTGTAATGTCTGAAACTTCCAACAAAATGGAAATGGTTTCTCATGTATATTATCACACATGTTTTCACCCACAGTGGGACGACCCAGATGAGCTTCCATACTGCTGTATCTGTACGGAGGATGCGGCTGTCCGATGTTTCGGTTGCGACAGAGATCTCTACTGTTCCAAATGCTTCAGGTACACCGTAATGTATAATATAATCACAACATCCTGGGACTAGTAGAATCGGCACCATATCATATAACAACCATCAGAACCCTAATCAGACCCCTACAAGTATATATTATTACAAAGGCCTTCATCGGACATATTGAGCTGTCTGAATTATTCAGCTTGGCTAATACATAATTATTCACCTCGCCGTATGAGATTATAAGAATCTTTCATGGTGAAGATCGGGAATTTCAACATGAGGTATAATTGATTTTATCTTTAAAACAGTTATACCGTGTGTTGGAATTCCACTATCTGAACCAGATACCCACGATTGATTCTTTCTCTTGCATATCATATTCATTCTGCGCGTTGATATCGCCAGGTACTAACGTTTTGCATGTTTATTTACACAACGATGTCATGCAATTGTCATTGTTGATATCAGCATGCGACTTTTATCTTCCCCCGTGTGCAAGATCACCTTTCCATGTATCAGATCAACGAGTACAGAAAATACTTCCTTGCATACCGCAAGGAAGTATTTTCTGTACTCGTTGATCTGATACTGATCCTGTGAGTTCCGATGGCTGTGGTGTAAAGCATGCCTAAATATGTGGTCATGATTTTAGAAATTCTCAAAGAATTTTTCATGTAGTTTAAATCCTTTTTTTCAATTTTCAAAATCCTTGTATTAAACCAGAACTTTATGTAGCTGTTGTTATGGCAGACACAATGTTACAATTTGTTTTACAGTGACGGTCATAAGGAGTTGGGTCTGACAGACCATGCATCTATCAAATATGAACCACCAAAACAGAAAACCTGAGAATGACAATAGACTACGTTTTGTTTCCTCGCCATCTGTGATGTAGCAGAAAAGTAGCCTAGATGAACTGTAGTCAACATCTGCACTTATATCAAAAAAGATATACAATTCAGTTTGTGAATAAACTGGAATAAATAATGAGCCGAGGAGATACTATCGTTCAACAGTAGACAGTTTTGCAACAGTATATTGTAGTGAACAACGGAAGGTCCTCCAGTCTAGCCATTAACTACAAGTATCCACAGAACATTGCTTGTGCCAGTCTGTTTGTATTTTGCTTTTATATTTATACAATGTGCTATTGGAGAATAGAATGGTAAAATGCTTTAAAATTTATCACATGGCTTCTGGGAGTGTATTAAAAGCCATGAGTTATTTATCCTAAAACACTAGTGTAGTACATATGCAAATGAGGACCATATCACTGTGTATCACAATCATATACAATTTGCAACTAATTGCATGATCATAGGCTAGACAGACCTTACTATTTGTCATTATTTGCAAGTATACTTTATAAAATGCTTATAAGTGACGTTGAATTCATAATTTTAATAGAGCATCATCAAAAAAAATGACCAATCGGTGACCAGAAATAAGACATACAATACATTCTGGTGATGAACTCGGTCTTTACAATTAAGGTATCTACAGTGTGATTCTTTTAAAACCCTGCATATATCATGCACATTCATGCAAATTGATTCAGTATATGTATCTTTCAAAATGGAAATCTTGAAAAGTATCGTCTTTTTACTCGGCCAAAGATTTTTATTTTACTAAAAAACCTAAAGATAAAAACCGAGTAAACACACATTTTATCACCTAGTGAAAATAAAGTAAAATCTCAACATTTTGGCAATGAAAAATTATAAATATGGTTATGATGTGGTATTGCATTGTCATGGAAACAACCAAACGACATGATGATTTCTCTTGCAAATTGGTGCCATGTTAAAAAAAAAATAACATTAAAGTGAAAGTTTAACGTCATAGGGGTGCAGTGTGATAAATGAAAGCTTACATTCATCACTAGGTATGTTTGACTATAGTAAACTCGTTGGATAACAAGATAGGATACATTATATCCCAGAGTGTTTATTAAATTCAATAATACACATTCATGTTATATTCTGGCAGGCATCTTATTTTTCAATACATTCCAAAGCGCAAGCAAACCCATTTGCTTTTTATGAGCCTGTTTGGAAAATGGGACAAATTATGGTATGGGGTTGTCCGTCTGTCCGTAAACAATTGCATATACCAGACGATAACTCCGAATCCATTACACCTACACTCATGAAACTTCATAGTACATTGCTTTAGGTGAGAGTAGGATCCCTATTGTTTTTGGGGTCAGTAGGTCAAAGGTATATAGACAAATGTATTCCGGATAACTTCGAAACCATAACACCTACACTCATAAAACTTTGTAGGTCATTGCTCTAAGTGAGCTTGTTTTTGGGGTCAGTAGGTCAAAGTTCAATGTCACCAATGTGACCTTTTCTTTAAAAACGCATTTCGAACAATAATTTCTAAACCATAAAACCTACACTCATGAAACTTCACAGATACATTGCCCTAGGTGAGAGGAGAAACCCTGTTATTTTTGGGACCAGTAGGTCAAAGGTCATGTTCAAGGTGACCTTATATGGAAATACGCATTCCGCACAATAGCTTCAAAATCATAACACCTACACTCATAAAACTTCATAGGTAGATCGCCCAAGGTAAGAGGAGGAACCCTATCGCATTTTGTGCCAGTAGATCAAAGGTCAAAGACCTTATATGGAAATATGCACACCTCAATATAGCTTCAAAACCGTAACACCTACACTCATAAAACTTCATAGGTACATTGCCCTAGGTGGGAGAAGGAGCCCTGTTGCTTTTGAGCCCAGTAGGTCAACGGTCAAGGTCACAGTGACTATTTGAAAAATTCATTCCTCATTTTAACTTCAAAATTGGAACACCTACTTTTAAAACTTCATACATATATTGCCCATGGTGAGTGGAGAATCCCTAATGTGTTTGGGGTCAGTAGGTCAAAGATCAAGGTCACCATCACCTTATATAGAAACATGAATTTTGCATGATAACTTCAAAAAACGTAACACCTATGCTCATGACATTTCATAGGTTCGTCACCTTTGTTGAAAATGGGAACCTATAGCTTTTGGTGTCAAGGCCAAGGTCACTGACCTTATATGGAATTCCACATGATAACTTCAAAACCGTGACATCTGCACTCGTGAAACTTCATAAGTTGATCGCCCTTGTTGAAAGCAGGAACACAATATTTTTTTTAACCCAGTAGGTCAAAGGTCAAGGTCACAATGACCTTATATTGAAATATGCATTCCACACAATAACTTAAAACTGGAACACCTACACTCAAAAAACTTATTAGGTACATTGCCCTAGTTGAGAGGAGTTTCCCTATTGTTTTTTGGGGCCAGTAGGTTTAAAATCAAGGTCACAGTGACCTTATATGGAATCATGCATTTCGCACAATAACTTCCACCTGGATCTTCACCGTTTGCATGTCGCAGCATGGGCACTGATGACACTCCTGATGTTTGTAAAGGAGTCGCCTTGCTAGCCCTATGTGCCATTACTGTATACTCTATTCGCTTAGTCAGCGTAGAGTGGCATTACTGAACTGCAGTTAACATCAGTTGTCACAGCCTGGGCTACCAAAACATACTAGCCCAGTTGTTAGTTGAGAGCAGCAACCACCGTAGAGGGTGTCGTCCAGACCACCCTCCCCCCACCGCCGCAGCGACAACTACTTAGAGCAGAAGCGACACAACACTACACACTCAACCGAGATGACAGCACTACCAATATAATGCAGAACTACAAGAAGCAATGTCCAGACTATTATTGGGTCATGGTGGAGGGACGTTGAACCTTAGAACGACACACACGCACAATAAATTCAAAACCGTTACACCTACCCTCGTAAAACTTCATAGGTACATTGCCCTAGGTGAAAGGAGGAGCCCTATTGTTTTTGGGGCCAGTAGGTCAAAGGTCAAGGTCACCGTGAAATTATATGGAAATAGGCATTTTGTGGAATAACTTCAAAACCATAACACCTACTTCATAGGTACATTGCCTATGGTAAGAGAAAATATTGTTATTTCATTGGTGTTAGCAGGTCAATGGTCAAGGTCACTATGACCTTATGTGGTAATATTCATTCTGCTCGATAACATCAAAACCATAACACCCCCACTGATGAAACTTCATATGTGCATTGACGTTGGCAAGAGAAACAACCTTATTGTCTTTGGAGTCAGTAGGACAAATGTCAAGGTCACCATGACCTTATATGGAAATACACATTCCACCAAATAACTGAAACCACAACACTCACCCTCATGAAACTTGCGTGGACAGAGGAGGAGCCCTGTTGCTTTTGGGGTCACTAGGTCAAAGGTCAAGGACACCAGTACATATTCCAAGTGATAACTCCAGGTGTATAATACCTAGACTCATGAAACTGTAGATACATTGCCCTTCGTGAGAGGTGAAAACCTATCACTTTTGGGCTTAGTAGGTCAAAGGTCAAGGTCACCGTGTTTTCATATGGACATATACATTGCAAATGATAATCCCGGAAATATGATACCCACATTTTAAACTTCATAGGTGCATTGTCCTTGGTCAGAAGAGAAAGCCTTTTGCTTTTGGGTTCAGTAGGTCATCAAGGTCAAGGTGAACTAACAATGACTGAATCCCAAGACATTTTCTTCACCGTAACTTGTAACTATTAGGCCTACAATTTTGAAACTTTACAGAAATGGTAAAACAACAGACTATTAATTTTAAGCTTAGTAGGTCAGATGTCAAGGTCACTGTGACCTGATCATGACAATTTCCTTTCCAGCTGTTATTCACGAATATTTGACCTACAGTCTTGAACCTTTATACAAATAGTGCTCTTGGTTAAACAACATCCCCTATCAGTTATGCCACAACTATGGTAAAAATCCAATATATGCCCCAAATGTGGTAAAAAATCCAATATATGCCCCAAATGTAAAACTCCAATATATGCCCAAAGTGTGTGAACAATCCAATATATGCCCCCAATGTGGCAAAAATCCATTATATGCCCCAAATGTGTGAAAATTCCATATATGCCCCAAATGTGTGAAAAATCCAATATATGCCTCAAATGTGGTAAAAATCCAATATATGCCCCAAAAGTGTGAAAAATCCAATATATAGAGGATGTTTTGAGTGAATATAGGATTTGTTTTCATCGAGAAGTGAGAAAATGTATATTTTCACGAGTGCTTTAGGACGAGTGAAAATATTTGAGTTTTCTCACTTCGAGATGAATATAAATTCTATATTCACGACAAAACCAACAAATATTCTATTTATTATAATAATTATACTCACAACCTGGAAATATGCAGAAAAAATATAGTGCGCCATAACAATGACGTCAATAACATCAAGAAAGTAAACAACGTCAACAGTTGCATGACGTCATATATTATATTTTCACATATGAAATATAAACAATGAAAATATATAGAGGATATTTGTTGTTTTGGAGTGAATAACATATTTTATTTCAGCGAGAAGTGAGAAAACTTTATATTTTCACGAATGCGAAGCATGAGTGAAACTATAAAAAGTTTTCTCACTTCAAGATGAAATAAAACATGTTATTCACGACAAAACAACAAATTTTCTTTTCATTTTATGATTTTACAAACAATTATTTAAGCAATTTCAGTAACTAAACCGTTTTACACACTCTTCTTTCCTAGTCACGATGACGTAACGAAACGTTACATGACGTCACCTTTTTTGAAACCATTAACGTCACAGAAAGAAAGTAATTAAATAAACAGTGGATTTAACAGTAGAACAGTAGGAATATCTTGTGTTACTGTGCATGCATTTGTGTTGGTTGTACATTAAAAAAGTAGTACCGGCAGCTACTGTGGAAATAAAACTCTATATTCCACAGTGTGGAATAACACTTTTATTTCACTGATAAAACACATTATTTCATAAAATAAAAGGTTTAATTTTAATCGTAAAATCCGCTATTTCACTGGAAAGTATATAATAAATGCCCCAAATGTGGTAAAAATCCAATATATGCCACAAAAAGTGTGAAAAATCCAATATTTGCCCCAAATGTGTGAAAAATCCAATATATGTCCCAAATGTGTGAAAAATCCAATATATGCTCCAAATTCAATATATTTAGTCAATTTATTTCTAAAATTAACTTATTTTGAAAAAAAAAAGGGTTATAACTCTGAATATATGGCTCGACAGGGTTCTGAAATATAAAAACATCAATCATTGTCGGACTAAAATCTTGTAAACATTACCAGTGTAACCACAGACGTACATCTCTGGTTGTAACCTAGTCTTAATACGTTCTGCTTAAAGTTGTAGAGTAAACAAGCTGAAATGTGCTTACGTTGCCTAGTAAAAAAAGATTCCCACGAAACCTTGCAAATATTTTGACCCAAAAATTGAAATTTGGAAATGTCCCGCTTTTGATTTATCATGTGAATTTAGACTCACGTGCAAATATACTTGGTCAAAATGTTTGCTATTGCACTATTAAGTCATATGTTTTCAAAAACGTATATGGAAGAACTTCTGGTTAAATAACGTGTGTAATAGATCTACTTCATCATTTAGTTGGCGGGGGATAGATAATCCTCGTATTTAACCTTGAATGATCTGTCACACCGTTGTGGCACGAAACTTTGTTGTGTTTCACCAATATAAAGAGCTAGGAAAATATAGATGACCTTTTAAAGAAGTTAAAAGCAATGACCGTCATATCTCCCGATGAAGAACTTTATTTGTGTAAAAGGAGTAAACTATGTGAACGACTACCGCTTCCAAGTCCTGTTATTCCGCAAAAGAAACAAAACGCTCACCGGAAAGTCATGGCGCTACTTAACATCATAATGATATTTCCAGCCAAGTTCCATGAAAATCGGTTGAAACATGTAGAAGGTATTGAGCGGAAACGCTTTACACTTAAAAGAAATATCCTATAATTCCGCCAAAATCCAATGAGTGATTGTCATCAAATGCCTTCTATAAGGGTTGATGACGCGATATGTATGATGATTAACCTCCACTGAAGTTGTGGATGATTTTCCTCCAGTGAGGACTGATAACGGGCCCACCTCGTGTCCCGGAGTTTGTCGCTACTAGAGCCTGGCCATGATGCATGCGCAGGTACGGGAACCGCCACTTAAATTGTGCACGGTTTTCCGTGTTACCTGAATATATAATGAACATTGTGAATTTGGTTCAACTAAACAATGAATTAGGGTGTAACTAACAGGTGCTTAGAAGGGCTATGTAAGACCAATACGCTCTACCCGTGACATTTTGTGACAACATCTCCCCACTTAAAGAAAATGCTACACTTTTAAAATTCAACAAAATGATAATTAATATTTACACGTTAATAAACTATTAATTCTTCCGAGCAAATGAGCGACAAAACGTACAAGCTGATCGCTCAATCGCTTGAGTATGTTACATATTACTAACGAGGAATTCAACCTTCAGCCAGTACAACGACCGTCTTCCGGAAAAACATCCACTGCAGTTATAACCTAACTATAATATGTAATTACAATTTCAACACTATTTTACAATTGTACACTACCCTGTCGTAACATATAGTACTTGAATTCACAGACATATTAATAAACAGATAGGTAACTTCCTATCTTAACCAATGAAGTAACCAAAATATCACGTGGCACCTTAACTTTTCCTTCTATCTTCTCTCTCAATTATTCACCGATTTTGATGAGAATACATCCAAAATATTCATAGTGAATAGCAAAATGGTATTATAATAATTTATGTTTATTTTCAAAATAAGAAATTGTATAAAAAAATGTTTAAAGTTTAAAATGTCATTATTTTTCGCTTTTCTCTTAAAAATCAATGTTTTGACATAGTCAGAGTTTCCATCAAACTCCTTTTTTGTTCTCAATGTAAGAGAAAACAAAATACTATCATTGGAAAGACAATTAAATTTGTGATGGTATTTGGCTTGAATGAAACTTGTATCTATAAAACTCTTCATGATATGTGTGTTTAAAGTTGGGAATTATTTTGTGAAGTTTTCGATTTGTGCCACGTGAAATTTACACAATTTTCATAGTGTCCAATCTATTTGTTATTAGGTCTGTGTTGAATTGTACAATACCCTTCAAGACACTATTATACTATTTTATTAAACCTGTCATTATGTGCGGCGACTTAAATAGTCTGCCCCAATATTGTCCTTTCCTCGGATCGCTTATATTTTCATCCGGTAAGGCTGCAGAGTCAGTGCCCACCTCATTAACCTACTGTTAGCTGCCTTTGCTTTGTTCATATAAGCTAACGTTCATATAAGCTAACGGTTGGTGGTCAGTCTCCAAGACGAATTCCTTACCAAAAACATATCGGTGGAATTTACTGACACCCCACACTACTGCAAGCATAGGAATCGGACGTATTGTAAACACAGTACAGTATCCCCATATGTAGGTCCACGTTTGTATATAATTTTATATAAAAAATAGAAAAATATAGTTAGAGTAGTTACGTTCCCGGGGTAGTAGTTTCCGACTTGCGTAAGCCACGGGGAGACTACACCCATCTTGCTCTTGCAGTAGGACAGCACCCACCCATATATCGGAGGCATCCGTTCTGAGGATAAACTCCTTGTCAAGTTCAGGTAATTTTAGTATTGGGGTTTTGACCAGACTCCCCTTTAAAGTGACAAAAGCTCGCTCCTGGCTTTCCCCCAAGTCATACTATTGGGTTGACCTTTCTTTGTCAAGTCTGACAAAGGTGCAGCTATAGCCGAAAAGTTTGGGATAAACTTCCTGTAAAAACCCGCCAACCCTAAAAATGACCTAACTTGTTTCTTTGTCTCGGGTCTTGGTGCTTCCTGAATTGCCTTAACCTTGTCGGGGTTGGGTTTCAATTTCTGGTCCCCCCGGACAACATGTCCCAGACACTCTATATCTGCGTAACCTATGTGACACTTGCTAGGATTTGCAGTCAGTTTAAACCGGCGTAGCCGTTCCAATAGAGTACGTAGAGCCTTAATATGGTCTTCAATTGCTGTTGTAAACACCAGGATGTCATCTACAAAACTGTCTGTTTTGGACAAATCCTTCAAGACTTTCCTCATCAACCTACAGAAGGTTGCTGGGGCGTTTACGAGACCGAAGGGCATGCCTTTGAACTTAAAAAGTCCTTGTGAAGTTTCGAAAGAGGTCATCTCTTTAGCTTGGTCTGAAAGTGGGACTTGCCAGTAACCTTTACTGAGGTCTAACTTGGAGAAATACGAATATCCCGCAAGTTTAGAGAATACCTCCTCAATATGAGGCATTGGCTCTGCATCAAAGATGGTACGTTTATTTAGCTGTCTAAAATCAATGCAGAATCGAATTGACCCATCCTTCTTCTTAATAAGTACGACTGGGGATGAAAAAGGGGCGCTTGAAGGTTCGATGACACCCAATTTCAACATGTCTTTCACCTCCTCATCAACAATTGATCGGGAGTGAAATGGAATGGAATACCCCTTAATTCTAATTGGTTCCCCTGATGTGAGTACAATATCATGTTGCACTCCATCTGTCTGCCCCGGGTTTTCGGACAAGACATCATTGAACTTCGAGAGTAAACTACCTATCTCTCGTTGCTGATCTACACTAAGCATGCCCGATATGTCTACATCGGCTGCTGTCACCTTACCTACACTAGTAGGAAAATACATGGGACTAGTGTCCTCACTACTGCCTTCCTCACTATCCTCAATAACTGCAACATTAACTACAGTTAACACCCCTTGTTGCACATTATCGGTTCTACTGATATACTCTTTCAGCATATTCGCATGAAAGGTATTTAACTTTCCGTTTATCTCGATACGATACTCCATAGTGTTCACTATCCCTCTAACGTAAAACGGACCTTTCCATTGTAACAACAGCTTGTTATTGTCGGTCGGGAGTAACAGTAACACCTGGTCATCTATCTTAGATTTCCTAGCTCTAGCTTTCTGGTCATAGTACCGTTTGTACTTGGTACTTGCCTTAACTAACTGACTTTGAGCTATCTTACAAGTCTCCTCTAATTTCTCCTTCAGATCTATGTAATCTTAAACTCATCACTATCTACTTCACCTGCCCACATCTCTCTAAGAATCCTCATGGGACCTCTAACTGATCTACCGTACAATAACTCAAACGGAGAAAATCCTAAACTCTCTTGTGGAACCTCTCTAAATGCAAACAATAAAGCATTGATATACTTGTCCCAATCGTTGGGCCTCTCTGTACACATACGCCGTAACAGTTGCTTTAACGTCCCGTTAAATCGTTCGACTAACCCGTTCAGGTGATACGGTGTTGTCATGATTTGACGCAAAGACAATAATCTGCTTACTGTGACCTACAATCAGTCAGTATTTCCTCTGGTACACCTAGCCTACTGAACATATCAACTAATGCCTCAGCTACTTTCTCAGTTTCAACTGCCTCCGGATACCTAGTTGCATAGTCTACCATGGTTAAAATGTACCTATTTTTCCTATCCGACACTGGAAAAATTGGTCCAACTATGCTTAAATGGGTGTATCTATCAGTGGCATCTGACCTAAATGTACTTTGGTCACTCGACCTTTTGGTACTGTCCTTTGGCATACATCGCAGGACCTACAATACCTAGTTACTTCTCCACTAACGCCTGGCCAATACAATTCTGCCAATACTCTATCTGAAGTTTTCTTGACGCCTAAATGACCTCCCATAATCGACTCATGAGCTACCTTAAGCACTGTCGTTCTATACTGGGTAGGTACCACTAATTGGTGAAAGTGTCTACCACCAATATCTTCAAATTCTATGTACAATAAACTATTCTTATGTACAAACTTAGAACTACCGGACCCTTTACACTTCTTCACTACACCATCCTTTGCCTTCACTTTACAAGGACCTAATGACTCGTCTTGAGTTTGTGCTTCTATAAACCCCACTTTGGATATGTTACCTGCGGCTGCAGGAACCTTTAATTTTCTATAAGCCGGAGCTTGCTTCTGAACCTGCGCTCTAGTCTCTACTTCATTACTTATGCTACTCCTAAAATCGGACACTACCGGAAGTACTGAACCTTCTTTGTTCCCTATCGTTAAATCATACATCGGGTCGTCCATACATAGTGCCTCTATAGTCCCTTTAAAGAAAGGTGTATCTACATATATTCTCGCTATTGGCACGTGCTCTGCCGATTTATTTAACAACATACACGGTGACTGTTTACCTACCAACTGGTCATCCGTGACTAAACTACGCCTAACTACCACACCTGTACAACCTGTATCCCTCATTACAATTACGTCCGTGCCATTCACTCTACCATCTGCCGTTGGAAGATTTGCATACGGAAAGAGACATGTTCCGATCTTCGCCATTACGCCATGCGATCTAACACAACAGCTACTACTCTCCGTTTTAATAATCGGACTATTACTACCTCTACCTCGGTTTTGACCACCCCTACTTCTACCGAAATTCCATGGGTTGTTAAAACCTTGGTTCTGACTACCTACATTCTTGTCCACTCTACTATTGTCACTAAAATTGACTACGACAGCGGATACTTTCACCGCTTTCCTACACTCATGTGAAGCATGATTCCCATTACAGTGACGACAACGAATAAAAGGTCTACCTATGTTGTTACCACTATTGCTACCTCCTCTAGCACCCATCGAACTACCTCCACCTCTATAGTTTCCACTCTGGACTTTCTGTTTATTACTATGATCGTCCCCTTGCCTATCTCTACAAGTTCTGTCTTTCGACACTACATTATGAGCTCCACCTCTAGCCTCGGCAAACTGATCTACTTGCGTTGCCATTTCTTCAACACTAGCTAATTTTCTTTTTTTCAGAAATAAGAACAGATCTCTACTACAAACATTGAATAGCTGGTCCCACAACAAGAAATCTATGAGGCCTTGATAAGTCTGCACTACCTTCCCTAACTCTAACCATCTATCTAAGTTATTTCTAGACCTACTAATAAACTGAATAAAAGACTCGCCTTTCTTAGGCAAACAAGCTCTAAACCGCTTTCTAAAACCTTCTTCAGTTAACTCAAATCTCTTTAAAAGAGCATCCTTTAACTTGTCATAGTCAAGAGAATCTACACTAGGTAATCTAGAAAATACATCTAAGGCCTTGCCTCTCAATAACGAACTTAAATGAACTGCCCACTTATCTTTGATCCGTTCCTGTAACTCAGCATAACGTTCAAACCGTAACAAGTAACTGTCCATGTTATCTTTGTCAGCATCAAAGTATGGTAACTTCGGACCTTTTAACATCCCAGAATACCCATCTTTCCCTACAGTTTTACTGACCTTACTATCTTTCTTAGCTGCTTCCAACTCTAAAGCTAACTTATGATCAAACTCTAATTTCTCCATCTCCATCTTTATCTTAGCCTTCGCTAGTCTACCATCTGTTTCGAACCTCTCATGTTCTAACTCTTGCTTCTCCCTTACTATTCTACTTTCTTCATCTCGCTTCTCTTTAGCTAACCTACCTTCTAATTCTAGCTTCTCTGTGGCTAATCTACTTTCTTCACCTCGCTTCTCTTTAGCTAATCTACCTTCTAATTCTAACTTCTCCTTATCAGCGTCTAGCTTCCCTTTAGCTAAGCTACCTTCTAATTCTAACTTATCTTTACTAATCTACTTTCTTCATCTCTTTCCTGCTTTGCTAATTCTCTTTCCTTAAGTCTAAATTCCCTTTCCCTAGCCTGTTCGTCTTTAACAAAGGTGCTAAGTTCCTCTCCAGTATACCCTAACTCCTTACCCATATCCGTAAGTTCCTTTATGGACGTCATCGTTATAGACATTGTGGAATACTCACTACAATAACTACAATACACAAGTCACTAATAATTCTACTCAACTAACTACTACTAATGGTAAGTCACTGTGTCCTCAGTAAATACCTGGGCATCATCATAGGACAAGTTACATAACACATTTGCACTGGCGCTAACTACTAACGGTTATGTATAGATAGTATCTAGCTTCCACAAATGTACATGTATATTTACTTCTCCCATCAATATAAGTATACTCAAGTGTCACAACATGAGTAGAACGTCTTGTTCACCAACCTAATTGGATACTATTGGTATATAAAAACAAACCCCAAATGACTGAGCAAAAGTGCCTCAGACTCAATCGTATAGACCACAGCGACCTCGCGCAAAGGAAAGAAAGTACAAAACAATAGTTTGGACTCACCCTACCCATGTCATGTCTTGATTTGTCTTCCAAGCTGTGGCCGTGATCGTCTACAGTCGCCTTGATGGATCAGAGGGTGGTACACAATTCTAAAATAATAAGTAGAGATTTAGTATATCATAATAAAGATCATTTATTGATTCTTTCCCTCCGTAGTTGCCCAAAATCCCACTACTCTGAAAACCAGTTGTCGCAGGATGACCCTAGTGGTTGGGCTAACTCAGGAAAGAATCAATGACGGTGAATGCATTTACATAAGTTTAATGCAACTTTTGAAATATGATAAATATATATACAATTATCTAAAAAAATAATAAGCGAATACACAGATGAAATAAGAAAAGAATGTTCTCATGAACGTTTAAGACGTTCTTAGTATTATTACAAATACTGCATGTGTCGACTGACTATATACGACATTAAAGTGTTGTTAAAGTTATAACAATGTTGATCTATGATCTAGCGCGATAACTGTGATGCGCGAGAGCTCATGAAGATGATGATGCACGAATCCAATGAGTGATTGTCATCAAATGCCTTCTATAAGAGGTTGTGGATGATGTTCCTCCAGTGAGGACTGACAACGGGCCCACCTCGTTTCCCGGGGTTTGTCGCTACTAGAACCTGGACATGCTGCGCAGGTACGGGGACCGTCTCCACCGCTCTTAACGTTATGCGTGGAAGCTTAGCTCCACTCCGGAAGGCTTATATCCAAACCTGGATGGCTTATATTCAACCCTGGTTGGCTTAGGCTGTAATTATACATACGTTTTAGATGTCGGTTGATAAACATTACAATCTTGCATAATTATCATTACTCAAACAAATCATTATTTAATAAATATATGTAAGCTGTACTAATGATGAGTAGCAATGTATACATATTCTACAACGCCATGTATACGCCATGTACGTTGCTGTTAACCAATGCCCCTAATATATGTAATATACAACGTTATCAAATCACTCGTATTTCACTCACTGAGTTGTGCATTCCAACATGTATGTCAACTAATGCCCATATACAACGCTGTGTATACGCGTCGAACATCTATACTAGTCACTCATCTCATTGTTAACTAATGTTAACAAATGCACCTAATATACACCGTTAACAAATTAATATTGTTTTACAATTAATGATCAATTACAATAATTACATCTAATAAAGTAACTTCAAAATCATGTGCTAGTCTAAAGTTAATGTTTGAGAAACATCAAAGCTAACCGGATGTCGTAACCTCGCCAAACAAGATGGCGCCGCCCACTGAATACAAATGTACGATAAAAGTTAATAAAAATAAATACTGACCACATATTGCCTGTGAATTTCGCCGTCCAACTCCTGCTCCAAACAAAGCAACTATCAAGCAATCCCGGCCAGAATTAGAATACAATGGATTTTATAGAAAACGTTGGGCCCAAACCATTATTTTCCCCGTTCAGTCCGTGACATACGTGGCTAAATTCGCAGTATTAAATTCTACACGAAAGGACGCTTACACAATTTTTCCTTTTAAGGAGATAGACCTATACTTTTACATGCATTAGCACAAAACTAAACTTATTAAACGACCCTTCCGGGCGTCCTATGGCGGCCACTTAAAATGTGCACGGTTTTCCGTGTTACCTGAATATATGATGAACATTGTGAATTTGGTTCAACTAAACAATGAATTAGGGTGTAACTAAAAGGTGCTTATAAGAACTATGTACGACCAATACGCTCTACCCGTGACATTTTGTGACAACGTAATACTTCCTAATAAGTTTCATAAAAATCGAACGAAAAATGTGGAAGGTATAGAGCCGAAACGCTTTACACCCAAAAACAAATCCTGTAATTCCGCCAAAAATCATTCATCCGGAACACCCTGGCAGTAAAGCGCTTCTCGACATCATACTGATACTTCAAAATATATTTCATAAAAATCGGATGAAAAAATGTAAAAGTTGAACGACGGAAACGTATTATAATTGAAATAAATTAGCATCCTGTAATTCCGTTAAAACTCATTCAACCGGAACGCTCTGACAATAAACGCATCCTACCTCATACTCATACAGCCTACCAAATTTTAATTAAAATCGGTTGAAAAACATATGAGTGTTTGACGGAGGCACAGAAAGGCACAGAAAAGCACAGAAAGACAGACGGTTACCACTAACAGGCAGGGGATTTTGAACTAGTAATTTGAAACGTAACTATACTGTAAAACATATTTAACCCTAGTAATACCAGGAATACATTATACATACTTATTGAAGAGGCATGCCTCCAGATTGTTTCATACTTAAGCGGGGTGCGAAGGTTATTGTCATTAAAATGTAATATTTGGATATTTTGGGGAAAGTTACATGCTATCTGATTTTATCTAAGGTTAACCTTTTTGAATATTTCTAATTCATTGTTATCTGGTATCAAATTTATTTGCCTTTGTAACATTTCCTTTGATGAATGCAGAGCATTAAATCGTTTAATTTAGGTTAACTAAAGGGGCGTGGCTACACCGTACTACAACTACCGGATATTGGAATTTAGAGTAAGGACACTATGACGTCACAGTGTTACTAACTGCACCATGCTACAAAAAGATAGAGTCTGTCTCAGCTCGTTGGTTATTTAAACACCTCGATGTAGCCCATCTCGGTGTTTAAATAAGCCAACTCGCTGAGACTATATATATGTCTTATCCTGAGAGACACTCCATTATCAAGTTTTAAAGACTGCATACGAATGATTTTTTTTTAGATGTTTGTATGACCGATTGTTATGCGCAACACGTCAAGCATCGTTAATGCTCGAAATTAACCAAAGATGCGTGAAATGAATGCTAGTCCTATCTACGCTTATAAAAGTTTTAATAATTTGTATTAATGTTTGTTCATATTTAAATAGTATACCGCCCAGTGAAGACTTCAAAATCATATTTAAATAGTATACCGCCCAGTAAAGACTTCAAAATCACGTTGACAGGTAAGAGTCAGATACTGCCATATGTAACACTTAATCTTCGTCATGTCTCAGAGAAACGATATCAAATTGGACGAAAATCGAAAAAGTACTCTAAAAAGGACTACGTTCATTGAACGCTGCAGGATGAAAACGAGTTTGGAAGATTTGCGGTCTTTGCTGTTTTGGAGGTCCGTCATTGCCGAGTTCGTGGGAACGTTTCTACTAGTGCTGACCGGCTTGGGTTGCACAGTTCAAGGATGGAAGAATGATTCTCTAGATATTGTACAAATCGCCCTTTGTTTCGGTCTGTGTGTCGCGACATCGGTCTGGATCGTTGGACATATCAGCGGCGGCCACATTAATCCGGCAGTATCAATGGCGATGCTAATCACTCGACGGATTAGTCTGTTTAAAGCATTACTCTTCATCATTATGCAATGTCTCGGTTCCATTGCGGCGGCTGCGGTTTTAAAAGGACTAACGCCTGAAACGCAGTGGGGTCCTCTCGGTTGTACAACATTAGGAGCGGATATGACGTATTCGAAGGGCGTAGGAGTCGAGTTCTTCATAACCATGTTTCTGGTGTTAACAGTTTTCGCATCATGTGACAGTAATAGAACGAATTTAGGCGGCAGTTTTCCACTGACTATAGGCTTGTCTGTAACGATGGGTCACCTCTGGGCGGTAAGTTTATACATTTCTACCATATTTGGAGGCTTTTTTTATATTTTTATAAACAGTTTACATAGAACCAAACTAGATTATAAATATAGCTGTGTAACAGGAAACTTTAGTTGTTAATAAAAAAAATACCACATTTTTAAAAATCGGGTGAGAAATAATATTTTACGGCCAAAATAGTTTTAGTAGTATTTTTCCCATGTTAAACGGCTGTTGCTAGGATAGAAAACCAAAATCTCATATCACGTCAGTTAGCCTAAATATTTTGAGATAAAACATTCAGGTTGTCTTAAGTTTTTTTTTAAACACATTAAATCCATTTTTGTATAGAATTTCTAAAAAATGTATAAAACATAAATAAATAAAAAAACTGTTAAAGTACATTCAGGTGTACTTTTTATTTCTCAGCTGAATGTACTTTTTATTTCTCAGTCGATTTTTAAACTAAGGCTTTTTAAAGATTTTTTCTCCAATAAAATATAACTGTTAATATTACGTTGATTAAAGGGACACACGACAATCTTCATTTTTAGCTCTACTGCTCGAAAATGATCAGCATGACATGATGTTGGTCCTTCTCAAAAATCATTTTGATTCGACGTTAAACATGACTGCCGCGTGGAGTTATATAGTAAAAAACTTGTGGCGACTACTCCTCCGGAAACTGCACGACAGATGTTCATGAAACTTCACAGGAATGTTGATCTAGCTATCAAAAACCTAATAGTAGAGATTCAAGGTCATTGACCTCTTTTTTAAAAACTCACGGCGTGTTGACTCATTGCTACTAGACCTGTTAAGTACAGTACCATCTACGAGTTGACATCGCCCTGCGTCAGATAGTAAGAAATTACACATTTTCGTTTATGTGGACTGGGCGTTTTATGTGAGGTATAATACATTTTAATAATGAAGGTACATGCTAATAGTGAACAATGTTTAGTTAATAAACAATAGCACTTCAGAAATGTTACATGTAAGAATATCATTGCCTAAAAAGACCAACATTACTAAACTGTTCTTCGTGTTTGAGTAACAGGAGAAAATCGGTGCTTGGAGATTTATTCTCGAATTTGTAAATGTTTCTAAATTTTCATATTTGCCATTTAGCTTCTAACAATATCATATTCGAATGAAGTGAACATGAACTTAACATTCCTCAACGTAAGTCATTCAAACCCCCAAAACAACAGTAACTTTACCAAGCATACCAGGCGTGATATTATTGATTGATTGATTGATTGATTGATTGATTGATTGATTGAAGGCTGGGGTGGAGGAAATCGTGTGTGAAGGAATGTGGTGGTTCGGGAGGGACATAACCCATTGCATAAGCAATTAAAGATGTCATCGCCATTTAACTTTCTTTTTCTGTTTTTTTAAAGGTGTCAGATTGTTGTCTTTTCAAAACATTTCGTTTTGTTTTTTACTAGGTGGAATACACTGGCTCTAGTATGAACCCTGCTCGGAGTCTTGGACCTGCCGTTGTAATGGACGTATGGGAAAACCACTGGGTATAGTATGTCTTACATAATATTTAAAAGGACAACCGGAAATGTATATATAATTGTGATCCATTTATTACCATACAGTTTTTTTATATATCTCAGTAGCATTACCTGTGCAATGTGGCGGCGGTAAAACATCTGCCCGTGCTTGCAATCAGAACTGTCTCGAGATCGCTATGCACGATATTTATATACAGATATCGGTGGTACATCTCAAATACTTCTGTTTTCTTACTTTAATTTCGAATAGGCGGTTCCACTATTCCAGCCGTAAAGGTTCCGAGTATTGTTTAATCACCCTTAGGATATGTTGCCTGTTTCTTTATTTAGTATTTTCACTCTATTGACTGTCGTCCTTGAATGCTGCTTTTCCTGTTCAATTTGTATATCTATTTTGACTGTTAGGCTTCATAACCTCTGCTCCGAGCTAAATACCATTTTGTTTATTTCGTCCATTGTTTTCACGTTCAGGGCAAAGCATTTTGTTAAAAACTGGGACCATACCCCGCTGGGCATGGAATGGTATGAAAATACCTCGTTGAAGGTTCCATGTTCCCTGTCATTTAAATCCCATCTCAGGTTGCGTACTGTTGACATTTTAAATATTCAGTTCTTCTCAACCCAAGGCGCGAACGACAGCAAGCATTTTTCACTACCGTCCATGAACACAGTCTCAATCAAAACAAGACTGTAATCTATTTTGTATTTATCGTGTCCTGCTATTTCCAAATTACAATCTCATTTCATACTCTTTTAAAGTAAATTTCCTCAAGCTATTTTAACAGAAATATGACCCACACGTATTTTAAATGTAATTAAAGTGCCTAAACTCAAACTAAAGCTCCCGCAAACTTCAATTTATATATAGTTGTTAGCATTAATATGTGCAAGCTTCATACCTGGATTGTTGTTTTGTAGATATATTGGGTTGGACCTCTATCGGGCGGAATGGTCGCTGGTCTACTTTATGACATCGTGTTTGCCCAGAATGCATCGCTCCAAAAAGTACGTGAATTGATAATGTCGGCAGACTTCGATGACGAAAAGTACAAAGCTCGCAAAACAAAAGTAATGATTTTGGAGGAGGATGAAGGCCATCTAGAAGAACACATTTTGGAACCGGAAGAAAAGAAGACCGAGAAAGAGGAGCTGAACTTGCGCCGTTAGACATATTGACCTACAAGGGAGTGTAGTCAGATCCTATAGCGGAGAATATCAAAGCGTAATTAAGATATGATTTTAATGAGATTGACATTGACCTGTATTTGTTTTTATTTAAATACGAAACAGTACAAAACAGTTGGTCTAGTGGTAGAGCGTTGGACCATGAACGAAAAGTCGTGGGTTAGATCCCCGCCATTGCCCTATGCGTTGTGTCCCTGAGCAAGACACTGTATCTGCATTTGCTTAGTACTGGTTCTACCCAGGAAGACATCGAGAGTAATTCAAATAATTTCATAGAGCTTTCGTTACAATCGATGTAAAATAAATAAGTTTAAACTAAAACAGTACATAATTACAGTTTTCAATGTGTGTAGATTTTTGTAAAGAGAAATATGTAATTATAACTAGCATTCAATGGTTGTTGGTAAAAAGATCAATTTTGAATTGTTTTGCATTTAGTACTGTTTCCCTCAAATTACAAGATGCATGTATCTACACATTGAAAGTTTCATGGAGGATGGCCTTTAACATCCATGGACCTATGACGAGGCATACAAAAGTTCTTCTATACTTTTTTCCATGCTTTTGCACTCTATAGTGTGTCTAATTCTTATAACATTTAATAAATAGTATATTAGATTTTCATTTAATATTTCACAATATGATTTGATAATATTCGAACAATAATTTGTACTAAGCTTGTTTATGATAAAAAAAATAGTTACAACATGCCTTTTTCGCTATGATTTTTTTTAACAAATTAAGATTTCACCAATAGCGAGTTTTTTGCCTAAAGATACAATCCATTAGTTCAATATGATGGTCAAGTAAAGCATATTGTTTATCATTCGCAACATCTCGTACACTGCTTCGCAGCATTACTCGAATGTAATACGCAGGTACGTCGTCATCGCGCCTTAGATTCCCGCCAAAAACAAATTTGCATTCAAAATCAAAGTTATCATCCAGATGTTACTCAGCCGACCAATAGTTTACTTTCATGAAAGCAGTGATAAAACCTTCATCTGCATTGTAAAAAACAAACACTAATTATACATCAACACGTGTGGCTAGCGGCCATATTGTTTACATAGCAACAGTGCACTAGTTTCTATGCCGTTGCCTTCCGGCTAACAGAATGTCAAGATGTTGAACATACCGAAGCGCCATGATACACAGAATGACGGGATTGATTGTTTAGATGTTTTACTTCAAAAGTCTTGTTTTTGTTGAGCTATTTTTATTGTATTTGTTTTATTGTATTCATGCTACTTGTTGCCGATAGATTAATTAATTTGCCTTGTAGTGTTAATCACAATGGACTGTGATATACTTACCATAGCAAATTGTTCTGGACGATTGTCATCACCCCGAGAGGAGTACTTGTGAGATCCTGCAGCTGGAAAGCATCCGTGAGAGCATGCAGTTCTGGCATACCCACGTTAGGTGAAACAAACGTCTAGGGACAAGCTGCTCTAGTAATGACCATGTTACACCTGATCAATTAAGCGGTCACAAATGTATACTGAAGCGAAAAAGAAACGCAACTCGGGAATTTTCCCTATATATTGTATATATTGCACACTTAATTCCACTTAATATTCCAAAGAAATCCCAAGATGATTTGTAAAAACAAAGTTGCAGTTAGTTAGGGAAAGACACAACTGTGATGTTGTAGAGGTTTTAATCTCAGTACACTTTGTAACAAGAAATTCATCAATGTTAAAGTTCCTCTTTGAAAGAGGGGGCGTCCGTGGCCGAGTGGTTAACGTCTCTGACTTGAAATCACTTGCCCCTCACCGCTGTAGGTTCGATCCCTCAGGAGCCTAGGAATCTTTATGTGAGGAAGCTATCCAGCTGGCTTGCGGAACGTCGGTGGTTCTACTCAGGTGCCCGCCCGTGCACGAAAATTGCCCGGAGGGGCACCTGGGGTCTTCCTCCACCAATGGAAGCTGGAAAGTCGCCATATGACCTTAGCTGTTGGTGCGACTATAAAATCCAATTCAATCAATCAATCCTCTTTGAAAGATTGAGCCTTTTCAGTACTGTATGTAACGTAAAGAGTTTACAAAATTGTGCATCCTAAGTTTGCTCACATGCTTGAGCCAAACATGTATTATGTCAATAATGAAACTTTGGAGGAAAATTTGTTGCTGTTTTATGTGTTGTTTTAGTATTTTTTTTCCGAAAGGTAAGGCCTCACGAAGCCATATACCATTCGATAAACAGTAGCATATTGTACGTACAATATATAGTTGCGTTTCTTTTTCTTTTAAGTATAGTATGTATTATGCATGTTGAACAATACCAGTGTCCGTCTTGTGTGCGATGTAAATGAGTACTATGTAGGGAAACTAATTGTCGACCTTCGACCCAGCTGAAATAATAAAATGTAAGATTGTTGAATATTATTCGGATATTTGGAAAACTGACATAAGACAATTGCTTAAATAAGAATTAAGAACACATGTAACATTTAAAGATCAGTGTGCAATCAATTTGCTCAATTTAGGTGTGGTATTACCATTAAGGCTAGAGACTGGTCGTTACGTTGGAGAGACTCTTGAACAAAGAATTTGCTGATTTTGCAATGACATTCAAATTGAGAATGAGATTCATTTCTTAGTTAAATGTTCTTTCTGTAATGATGAAAGAGAAGATGTATTTCATACACAATTATTTGATTTGCAATTGATTATGAACGAACCTGATAAACTCATATATCTAGTTAAGACGTTTCCTAGAAATGTTGCTAAATATTTAGTAAAAACATTCATCAGAAGAAGAAATAACATGTATGGCTATAGACTGATTACCATTGATAATATTAGACTTACTAAAAAGGCATGTATTCATGATTACAACATCTGTGCTAATAACTGGACTTAAGATATTAAGCAAGTTATGTGCAAATTAGGTCTGATAAACAATTTCAATAATAAATCCGTTATTTCTATGCTTTGATAAAATACTTCGATGCCGACCTGTGGTCACGGGATATCATAATGTTCCCAAGCTTCGGACGTACAACCCCAGCGGCCTTTTTGGCCACTGATCTAGTAGCCCTATTGTCAACCCTTTTGTGTCTGTCATGTTTTATTTGGCCTTTTATTAATCTTTAAATTTGTTCTTTGTTTCTGTGTGTGTTTAGATGTGGTATTTTACCACTGAGAATAGAGACTGGAAGATATATTTGTGAATCCCCAGAACAGAGATTTTGTCCATTTTGTGATATGAACACTATTGAAGATGAAATACACTTTTTACTTTAACTGTGATCTTTGCAGTCATATAAGAAACGATGTGATTGGAGATATTTTACATAACGACATTTATTTGAACTTACATGTTAATGATAAACTCTCAGTTTTGTTGCATAACCATCCGAGAAAAGAATCAAAATATATTGCTAAAGCATATATAAAGAGGAAAACTGTTATATATTCATAAATACTGATTTATGTTAAAAATAATTTCAATATTACATGTCGTCACAATTCTAAATGTTTATTGTTAACATTCTAATTAAAGCTGATTCATGCCTTATATTTGTTTAAGCCTTTGGCAGTATGCTTATATCATCTCAATTCATGCATTTAATTGTATATATTGTAACATTATGAACAGTTAACTATAGGTGACTTATAGCTATTTATTTCCTGCTGTACTATGACTGTATTGTATATTATGCACATGTTACTATAATAAATATTTACGTGCTTACTTACATACTGTATGGCCATTAAACACTATAATTATGTATATAATGTAGTTCATACCAATTTGTTATAATTATACTGTAACATATCATGTCATTAACTTTGTTGTCTCATATCGAGAGGATGAAGACTTGACATTTAATCGTACTGCCATATATAATAATTATACTTGTGTTTCGTATTCTCGCATTTTATATTTAATTAAAATTGATATGATTATGATATCAAGAGAGCAGATTTTGAAAATAATATACTTTTGCATATATATTTCTTATATCACGTGTATTGTATTTAAAAGCTTGTAAAGGTGACTTATAGGTCCATGGGTTGTTGTATATTTTAGTTGAAATAAAGTTATTTAGGATTTAAATGACTGTCATCTTCTCCGCATATATTATGCGATTGAAACTGTTTACATATATTAATAATAACAATAACATACATAATTGAATTGTTTAAAAGCTTTAAATTTATATATCGTGTTGATGTTGAAACACTAGTACATTTGCATTCTTGGCATCCCTATAGGTAAGAATCGTGCACCACTTGTCGTAGATTTGGTTTTGCTATGAACAGTATTTCATGTTGTGTCTTTCACCAGATACTCAGGTAGATAAGATCGAAGCTTTTAATAACAAATGCTATTGCAAGAGAGATGCCGACATTGTTAATTTTACGACTTAGTCGGGGTTCCCGGGCTACTTCTTATTTATTTTTTTGATTCTCAACTTATGCGTTTTTCGAGAGCTTCTAGTCGAGTTTAGAACTTAACCATCGTAACATTTGTGTAAGTGAAAAGTTAATCATTTAGGGCTACCGATACCAAAAACTTCGAAAAATATTTCCAAAACTGTACTGACCTAACCCAGTTGTACTTTTGATATACAAGTAATCTTCTTCTTCAACAAGGACTTTCACAACATATTCTATGATGACGTGATTTAGAAATGTCGTTAGATCCTTGGTCATGATATTTCATACAATACGTATTTATTAAACATGTTTTAACGTTCATCAAAAGAAGTTATGAAAGTATATTTTTCAACGCACTGCATGTTTAGTGGTTCACCCATTTAAAGATGAATGGCCACCCTTTTTGTAGTATTATCAATTAATAAATTTAACTCTTAAACATCATATGAACATTTGTTGATAGTCCCGGAGAGAACATATATTTAAATCCGATACTAAGTTGTATGTAAAAGTAAATATTATTATAATATTGCCAGATAATTGATAAATGTGGATTCATTTACCAGTTCAAAGTTTTCTACGTCATCAAATAAAATCGTATTCTCGCTTTTCACAGATATTGTAATGTGTCAATTGTAAATATCTATTGCTGTGTATTGATTTCGATTTAAATAAACACAAACATGTTCATGAAACAAAACATGGATGGAGAACTTGAACGTTCACCCGTATGCTTTCCTCTTTGATTGTGTAATGACCGGACATATTGTGTAATGACCGGACATATTGTGTAATGACCGGAAATACTGTGTAATGACCGGGCATACTGTGTAATGACCGGACATATTGTGTAATGACCGGACATACTGTGTAATGACCGGACATATTGTGTAATGACCGGACATACTGTATAATGAACGGACATACTGAGTAATGATCGGACATACTGTGTAAAGACCGGACATATTTTGAACCCTATAATGATGTGTACCTAAATCCTGAAAGGACGGTAACGTTTTGTTGTCTCCAATCTTGTCTTGTCGTACCCTAAATGGTTTATTCTCTTGTTGCTATGGCTTCATCCAAGGCAGTGAGTATTTGATCTGTAGCTTTCTTTGTGGTTTTTTATATTTATATATACATCATCGGCATCTTTGTTTTATACTTATATTGACTATTAATGCTGTCTCGTGCGTTAGAGGATATAGTCTGATTTGGATTTCCTTATTTACACGATCGCGTTGTATTGGGATGACATTAGGGCGAGAGGTGTGTTACACCCTGGCACCCCAAAGTGGTTTAAACAATTAATGGCTATCGTCGTGTTGCTCTGGCTTCTGCCAGTTCAGTGAGAACGTGCTTTGTAATGGTAACTTGCTTTGTGACTTTCTAAGCTTTTGGTTTTTACATACATGATCATCTTTTCTGTTTTGCGTGTATTGCCGATTAATTCTGCCTATTTTCTTTGAGGATATAGCCTGGCGACAGGAGACTTATATAGGATTCCGGGAATCTAACCCGGCAGTCATGTGATTTCGTAGTCTAGATCATCTACGACGCTTGCTGTTTTCAAGACAAACAGAACAGTCCTCCTGAGCAAAGCTTGATTTTTGCCGATACACTGGTAAGGTTTCTGATTGGCTGAGACAGAAACACCTGCTATCCAAGATATACAGAAAGGCAGAAAGACAATACATTTATTAACAAACAAAGATAAACAAAGTGGGAAACTTCATTATTATATCGACGAACTAAATGCGGATTGTCAGAAATATTTTAATAAAAAAATAATAATCACGGTCAAGTACTTCCAGTTTCAAATTTGTTTCTGCACAAACGGTCAAGAGGTTTGTATTTAAAATCAAGCGTCGAAGATGATCAAGACTGATTAAGTTGACCGGAAACATAATTTGGAAACCAATTCCCGAGTGAAGGTTGCTGGACTACCGGGAAACATGCCTTACCTCTACTGTCAAATAGATATCTATAGTTCTTTTACGTCCTTAGATGATATACGTCAATACAGGAAACCGTCCGGTTTACGTCGCTATCCGACAGACGAGGCTAGGGAAACTAATTGCCTATGGGCACACCGAAGTAACCCATCGACTCAGTAAAACTCGAATCAAGAATCGAACGTGCTGTTAAAATGTCTTTTAAACAAATCAAATCACTGCAAATAAAAAATAAGCGTACCGTTTATATATTTGCATCTGTATATTTATTTGTAATCAATTTGGATATATTTTCATTGCTTTAAAATATATTTTATCACTATACCATATATGGTGAAAAGGCGCGATGACGTATTTGTTTCAAGATGTTCCATTTATTTTCTTTGCACATATCTCCTTTATTTTCCATGACATTTTGATAGTTCTTTCAGCTTTTTTCAAGTTTTTCAGAGCTCTTTTAAATAAATATTGTTTGAAAATAGTGCATAGACCCATTTAATACTGGTTTAAAAAAGGCCGACTATAAAAGGATATCGCTATTAAACAATGGTAGCTGTGAATCAGCGGTGACCGACTATAAAAGCTAATTTATCCGAAGACGGGAACGTATAAACGTGACCTTTATAAGAATACGTTCCGAAAAAAAGAAAAACGGGATTTTGGAATAAAACAAAGCCAATAAAAGTGAATTTGATAACAAAACAAAACAACATGATGTTGGAAATAAAACCTAGAAATGAATTTATATAAACCGTATCGGGATTTGGTTTTAAAGAATTAGCAATTGTGAGACGTTTATTTTCAAAATAAATTAAACTTGAAAGTAAAATAAACAATGTTGTCGTATGTTTCTTATTTACGTCAGGTTTCTTGTTTACGTAAGGTTTCTTGTTTACTTAAGGTATTGATTTATTAAACTGTATGTGCCTATCGTATGTAGATAGATGCAGATACATCATCGTTAATTTGTTTATTTGAATAATCTACGTGTTTATTAAGCGACTTACAATTAGCAAACTGGTAATATGATTGATTACAGTCGTTATACTTGTATCACTTACAAAAAATAAGCCGCCCTCGATGCTATTTATCAGAAAGATAAGCTACATAAAGGAAAACAGTGGGAACAATATAAATTATTACGCAGTAAAAGTTCATCCATGATAAAGAAAAGTAAGAAGAACTTTTATAACAACGCTATTAAAGAAAATAAAAGAAAAGCATACGTGGAAAAACTTATTTCAATACCTGATAGGCTAATAAAAAATGATCATATCATTGAAGGACATTTAAATATTATTAATGCATTAAATGAGCATTTTATAAATATTTCAAACATTGTTAAAATAGAGTTTTGTAAAAGGAGATTTCTCTGAATTACGGCAACAACTTATTATAAATTGAAATATGCATCATTTAGTATAAAACTCATAACACCTTTTGAAGTTAGAAAGTTGATTGATAAACTTGATAGTAACAAATCAACAGGTATAGACGGTGTTGGTCCTAGAATTTTAAAATATTGTGGTGATTACATAACATCCTCCATAGCTTCAATCCTAACTAACAGCATACAAACTGGAGTGTTCCCCGATACTTTTAAGGAGGCATGACTATGTGATTCCTATACACAAACATGGAAATAAAGAGGACCCATGTAATTATCGTCCAATTGTAATCTTACCAACATTTTCAAAAATATCTGAGCGTCATATAGCCACTCAAATACTATTATATTTCAAGAAGTATAATGTTATTCACGAGACCCAGTCAGGTTTCAGACAATTACTGCTCTGACACGGTTAATAGAAGCATGGTTAAAGGATATAGACTCAGGTAAAATAATAGGAGCTGTATTTCTTGATCTAGGCATTCGATCTTGTAGACCTTAGAATATTGATACACAAATTAAAACTTTATTATTTTTCAGACAATACCATTAAATTATTTTTGATTCATATCTTTCGAATAGGAAACAATTGATAAAGGTAAAAACTTTAAAATCCAAGATGTTTAAAGTTACTTCAGGTGTTCCTCAGGGATCAATACTAGGTCCATTGCTATTTCTATTATACGACTACAGTAGATGAATCTGATTATAATATTTTGGATGTACAAAATAGACTTCAAGATCGTTTGAATAGTATAAATAAGTGGTGTATTTTGAATAATATATCATTACATCCAGCGAAAGCTAAATGCATGGTCGTAGGAACAAATCATAATCTCAAACATGTGGATATATTGAAATTAACTGTTGATAGTTTATATGTAGAAAATGTCGCAGTTAAAAAGGTCCTGGGAGTATCTGTTGACTGAACTTTGTCTTGGAATGTACAAATAGTCAAAATGTGTTCCAAACTCAATTCTAAAATTGTCTTATTAAAACGTACATCTTACTATTTAACATATGATATGAAAATTATGTTTTATAATGCCTACATCATGTCTACATTTGATTATTGCTGTACTGTGGGGGGTAAAAGCAAACAAATAGAAGATAAAATACATAAATTCAGAAAAGAGCATCTAGAATAATATTAAACAAACCTTTTCGAACTAATTCTAAGGATATGTTCATTGAACTTCAGTGGCTTTCTTTTCATAACAGATGTAATTATCATACTGGTGTGTTGGTATATAAATCAACAAACAACCTAGCTCCTAATTGCGTTTCACAATTTTGACATTCTCATGTAATAACAGGTATAATCTGCGATCACCGCAAACTAAATACACGAAAGACACATTTAGCGACTTTGGTCGACACGTTTGGAACAATATACCGGTCGACATACGTTCTCTGCCTACTATCCGGTCATTTAAATATGTTTGTTGCAAAATGCACATTGATATGAATGATATTAAAGCATTTTTTTTAAAAAAAAATTGGCTTGGATATATATGTACATTATGTAAGACTATTACGATTTCTTCTATATTCAGATATAATTGAGTGTTTGTCGAAGATTGAATGTTAACTTTTATTGTTAGTGTATTTGTTAAAAAAACTAAATGTTTGTTAATTTATATACAGAAGGCGGCATTGAAAATATGACGTTTATTTTTTGATATTATGTCATAATGTGTTAACCTTCTTTAAATAAAAAATATATTATTATTATTATTAATCACATGAATGTGGGCGGGTGAACTGATAGGAATGCAAACAATTGTTTGTATAATTAATGAAAATCTGAGAGCTATCAAGCAGAAATAAGTGTTACTGTTTTTATCAAAAGCAATAACTACGCAATGGATGCGCCAATAGTTTTCACTTTGAAATTTGGCCAAGGTTTTATTGATATAATCCTTAATGATAGTTAAACACATTAACAACACAGACTTGTTAACGTTTCGGCTTGACAGCCTTCATCATAATTTAATTTTTCAAATGCAAATTGATAAAAAAAAAATCGTTTTAAGTGACAGTGTGGAAAATCTCATTTGCTTATTGTTCGCTTCTTTTTGGCATTTTAATTAAAACCGATAAAACGCTAAACTTTGCCGTTATATGTTTATTGATTCCATAAATGTCATGGATCTTAATCCATGAAAATACTTTTAAAGAGTTGCACTTATTGCATTCTAATACTTGCGATTTCATTTAGTAGCACTTACGATTTCATTTTTCTCCGTAAACATCCCGGACACATAAATATCCCGGAAACATTGCCGCATTCTTCACTGAGTAGACTGATCTATGAAAACGTCAAACCCACATCTGAACGTTCCAAAATATGTGTTTATACCATTCAAGTTTTTTAGACGAGTTCTCTAGAAATCCAAGTTGTAAAGCATGCTTATCGCCACTTACATGAGTCTCAGTCTGTTAACCAAAAGACATATACAAAACCCATATAAGTCTCATTACAGTATAAGGAGATTGAAAGTCCTTAAAGTTATCTGTTATATACATGTTCATGAAACAAATATTTGGAATGAATAAAATATATAAATCTTGAAATTTTGGGGGGAAATCAACACAAAATGAAAAAAGTGCTATTTTTTGGAATAGTTATGAAATTTTAATATTATGATTAAAATATAGCAAAACAGAAGTCGTTATAGTATTTCTTTAAATGTAAAGGCTACGTAAGAGACAGTCTAATGGATCAGAGATTTGAAAATGCCATTTCCTTTGGCCCAGAATATCAAAATTTAAACCAAAACCGCCGAAAAACTGGACTGTTTACAGTTTTATTGCAATATAAGGGAGTTAAATGTTCTTTAAACATTCTGTTATATTAATCGTACAAACTTGTTTTTAAAAATCTGTTTTTAGCTTTGGCGGCCATCTTGAATTTCCGGCCGACCTGAATATAATGTACATGGGACAAATGTTTGGAATAAACAAAGTTTATACATCTTAACATTTTTGGAGAAAATCTGCAAAAATAAAGCATAAAATAAAATATTTTTGGATATTTATTTATAAAAACAATTAACGAACATTTCAATATTTATTAAAAAATAATTTCATTTGAAATGAAAGAGAGCTGAAGGTTTTTAACCTTTTCTTATTATGTTCGTGTATATGGAAAAACAAAATGGGCGCACACACAAAAAAGTAATAGCTTAAACAAAAATTGCATGAATATCATGTACTTTTGTAATCAATAAATTGAAGATATTTTTAAACAATTTTGATAATTTAAACTCAAACTCACAAATAGCATACTTAAATGACGTTGTAGTATTTCTTTGATTAAGCTTTTGATATATTGCAAAAAAAAAAATATGTCAATTAACAGAACCGAGAGAAGTGATATTTCGGGTTCGGGTTGAGAAAAATGCAATTCAGAAGTAAACGTCAGCGCAATTAAAGAAAAGTCAGCCTGAAAAATAATATACGTCTCAAAGCTATTGTAAGAGACAATCATGATATTAACATCTTTAACAGAATACTACGTTTTCATCTGCCGAATGTTGACGCATGTTAACATTCTGAATCTAGTATACATGCGACAACTAACTCCCCTGCATTCACTCCCCTGCATTCACACCATGTTGCAATACAGGGAAGTCTATGCTTTCTGCAAGTACAGTGTAAAGTAAGATTCGCAAGATACTTTGATAACATTCCGAGATTATAAAAGAACAGATGGGTCATCTGTTATAACAGGCCTTATAACAAAGTCCAAGGTGTACCATCCCTATTCTGAAGGCATGTAAAACTTTCCGAGGTCCTTGTTTGCACGTGGTGGTATGCACGCAAATGTTGACTGCTGCTGCTGCATATGTATGGGGAATACTGCTCACCAAGAGCTGACCAGTGGAATCCACAACGCTATATGATGGACATACAACAAGCCGTTGTAATGAGACACTGGATTATTGTTAACTGATATCCAGTTGATAATTATTCCAGGGTCTCGTTGTAATATATGCCCATCCTACTGCGTTGTGGATTGGATTGGAAAATATCACCATCAGTTTTTACGATAGACTGTGTGCCCATTTAGACAAACTGCTGTTTAAAATAATATTTAACTATCGTCTTGCAAAACATGCCTTTCAGGATGCTCTGTCCTATTGCCTTAGCGGTATCTAGATTATACTTTCTTTCAGCAGTGATATACTCAAACTACTTTGTAAATCTGTTGTTTTACTCCCAAGAACAGAAGCAAAGACTGCTGTATTAGTCTTTCAAACCTTTTCGCAACATTACCTTTGTATCTACCCTGTGTTAACTTGCATCACGTGTAACATCCATTAGCTGCTGTATATTTAAGGACATTGATCTGCAATATTTATATAAAAACAACCTCCAAAATGATGGGGCATGGTCAAATGAAATTTTCAGCCAAATGCATACTTTAGGCATGAGTAATGTCAACCATAAAGTACATGACAGTAATTCAATATTAATTTCGTGAATACAATATCAGAAAGAATACTTATATGGCTGAAATTGTGCCCTTTATATCGGAAAAGTATGACGCAATTTTATTCATTTTTTTGTGTGTTTTCTTTTAATGTCAAATAAATTGTTCTAATTATCCATCGAGAGCAGATGAGACATCATTTCTACATAAATTAAGCTATGTTTTCACATCATCCGAATTTCAAAGTGCACCATTATAAAAAGGGAAATATATTATTTCAATGACATGTTTCGAAATAATCTCAATGTTATAGTATGATGACATTGACGGACTTTCTCTGTAAAAATTGTATAACCGGCAACTATATTTGTGGATGTGTTAAACAGAAATGAGTGAATATTTGCAAAGAAACATTGCCAAACAAAACAAATTGATCATTAGCATATCTATTTTCGAACGAAAAGGTCCAAACCAAATAACAAATCTAATAAACTGTTCTTCCGAACGTTTCACATACCACACGTTTCAGTTTACAATGTAAGTGCACGCTTTTCATGTGTATCATTTGTGGGATATAAAGAATAGTTCTTTTAACAGTGGTGTACTTTTACAATTTTGCTATACATATTTTCAGTGTGAAGGTGAATTTAACAATAGTATATAATTCAATGATGGAATCAAGGGCTAATAATCACACAGGCTTTTGCATATGTTAAATAAAAAGAGCATGGCAATCCATAGTCCTTCACCGGCCCAGACAAATATTTTCCAGACATTTTCTATGATGGAGATCAAAGATCAAGGTCACTATGACCTTATTTTGGTACGCGACACACCGCAAACCCAAGATGTATTCACAGATCAAGTGTGTTGTCTCTAAGTGTTACAGTATTAAAAATACGGTCCAGACAAGCATTTTCTATGACAGAGGTCACAGGTCAAGGTCACAATGACCTTATATTGGTACGCGATACACCGCTATCCCAAGATGTATTCACATACCAAGTTTGATATTTTTTAATGTTATATTATTGAAAATACGGTCCGGACAAGCATTTTCTATGACAGAGGTCACAGTTCAAGGTCACAATGACCTTATTTTGGTACGCGACACATCGATATCCCAAGATGTATTCACATCTCTAAGTGTTATAGTATTGAAAATAAGGTCCGGACAAGCATTTTCTATGGCAGAGGTCACAGGTCAAGGTCAAGATCATAGTGACCTTATTTTGGTACACGACACACCGCTATACCAAGATGTATCCACATACCAAGTTTAGTATCTCTAAGTGTTAAAGTATTGAAAATACGGTCCGGACAAGCATTTTGGAAGACAGAGGTCACAGGTCAAGGTCACAATCATAGTGACCTTATTTTGGTACGCGACACACCTCTATCCTAAGATGTATTCACATACCAAGTTTGGTATCTCTAAGTGTAAGTGTTATAGTATTGACAAAATGGTCCAAGCATTTTCTATGACAGAGATGAAAGGTCAAGGTCAATGTCACAAGGACTATTTTGGTACGCTACACACCGCTATCCTGAGATGTATTCACATACCAAGTTTGATATCTCTAAGTGTTATAGTATTAAAAAACGGTCCGGACAAGCATTTTCTATGACAGAGGTCACAGGTCAAGGTCACAGTGACCTTATTTTGGTACGCGACACACCACTATCCCAAGATGTATCCACATATCAAGTTTGGTATCTCAAAGCCTTATAGTATTGAAAATATGGCCCGAACAAGCATTTTCGGAACATTTTCTATGACACAGGTCACAGGTCAAGGTCACAGTGACCTTTTTTGGGTACGCGACACACCGCTATCCCAAGATGTATCCACATCTCTAAGTGTTAAAGTATTGAAAATAAGGTCCGGACAAGCATTTTCTATGGCAGAAGTTTGGAATCTCAAAGTCTTATAGTATTGAAAATATGGCCCGGACAAGTATTTCGGAAGGACGGACGGACAGGGTGCAAACCTATAGTCCCCCCATACCCCATCATGGGACCGGTGGGGGACTCATAACTAGAAGGGTGTTCCACAGGACACTTTTGTTGTCATGTGCTTATTTAACGCTATGAGCTACGTCAGATTGCAGGTAAAGGTTTAATGGAAAGGGGCATAACTTTGCCGAAATGAAAGACAAAGACATAGTACTCCAGTCAAACTACTGGTCAACTTCAGATGCGCCAGACGAAGAACCAATGAATTTCATTTCTATCTACAGCGTTCCTTCTTTCAGTGAACGTCGGCCTGACATTGCCACAAGACAGAAGCGAGGTACTAACTACTCCTTAAGCAAATATGAGGGCCGAGAAGGTGGATTTTTGCCGAATGGTGATGCAAGATGGACGAATGAAACCTGATATGGAAAGACAGCATCCAGCGGTGGTTCCACTCACGACATCCCGCTTCCTTTTTCCACAAAACTGAATAGGGACGAACCTTAAAAAATGTTCTTGAGTTTTTCTCTGAAACCGCAGCTATACTTACTGAGCATGAACAGACGGTAAAAACAATACAGTCACCATCAGACCTGGCGTATATTTCCATCACTAACGGGGGACGTAACTTGGAAACTGTCGAGATCCCCACCCTAAAGCCATATAGTATACACTTATTATGCATTAGCTGACAGATACAGCCATCCAACCAGCATCGACCCTGTAGTCCATCCCCACACCTGGGGATATGTCCCTGGATCATAACATGAAAACGTTGAGATCCAATCTTTATAACCATATATTTACTCTGAATGGGAATGAACAGAAGGAGACAACCATCCAACCAGCTTTGGCCTCGGGGTCCATTCCCACTCATTGGGACATGCTCCTTGGTCGTATCTTGGAAACGGTTGAGATGCCCACCATTAAACAATTTATAGGCATGAACGCTAGAAGGCGGGCGCCCGCGGGATTTTGCGATGGCGATCTAATTATGTTATGAAATTATAAGCTTGTTTGATAATTGTTTGATGTTTGCAAAGACCATTATGTGTATAATGATGCTGTATTTATGTTTTATAATAATTGTGTACAGTGGGCGCCCAACATATCTTGACGGGGAAATAAATGTGTCACCTTCATGGGACTAAAAAACAACAACACACAAACACCATGAATATATATGAAGTGTTTATTCAGATAATTCCAGTGGGTCATAAGACCCATGAGGATACAACAAATACATATAAACTTGACAGCGATAGTAATATATATATACAACATTATACCAACAACTTACATAATTATCAGAAAATTATGCATATGTATATGGTAACAATTACTATTTTAGCAGTTAATGTTGTTGTTGTTTTGCTTTCACCGCAAAATATGCAGAGAAGGTGACTGAACCGCCACATTGAATCGCTAATATGTTCATGTACATATTTATATTAATATATAATATTAGATTTAACTAACGTGACAAATGCAAATTAAGCTTCTAACTTGTACACAAATGTATATGCATAGTTTGTAATAAACAAATATACACTTATAACGTAAACATGCAACTTTAGAATAACAGAAAAAACAAACAAAAACTGTTTTATATAAATTATTCTATAAATACTGTGACAACACACACAAAACCCCCCAAAAAAGAACAACAAACAAACAAACAAAAACATATTATATGCTATTTCGAGCCATCACAGAGAGAGGTGAAGGATACGTAGGAATCCGGGAATACTCGTCACTTTGGTTCTTTAAATAACGTTCTCGGAAGATCGACTCTGAAACACGGGACTGCCTGGTTTACGTTCCAATCCGACGTACGAGTCCTAGAGAAATAGTGTGCCCAAGAAGTATTATTAGTTTATTTCATATGCACATTGAATATGGAACTGATGGCTGTATTCGTATCTGGTTGAGTTGAATTCGGATTTTACGGCGCACCAACACAAAAGGTTATACGGCGCCAACAAGAATTGATATTCCAGGCTCATTCTTTTTATATCTAGATAAAAAAACATATATATAATGGGCCTGAAACCTTCTCACCTGCAGAGTTTCCCATACTTTTATCTGATCGCCTGCAGTCCCATTAACGCACGACAGCACAAAATGTTGTAGCAATTAACAGACATTTATAATCGCTAATATGTTTCAGGTTAACATGCCACTAGTTTAATGGAAAACACGCCAAAATAATTATATTATCTAAATATGGTGTTTAGGAAATCTGACATAAACCGCAAACGAATGTTCTCCAGTTGTGCGCCTTTGATATCATGCAATGTTGGTATTAGGTATTTTTGCATTTCAATTTATTTTCAAATAATGATAAATATATGATAATGCATTTATTGTGAGTAGCTAGAGATTTGCATTTTTGTAGCAGTTTTTCAATAAGTCTAGGACCGACTTTGGTGTTGGCTGGTTTTCGAACTTGTTCGGGCATTCAATGATATCCATAATCTGGCATAGGGTATAGATCAGGGCCCGTTTTATTAAACATCTTACGATAAAAGTCTAAAAAAGTATAGAGTTAACGGAGACGACAGTGAAACTAATATGGATAACGAGTCCTCTTGCTACATCGTATATGTAGTAGTGCAAACTCTCCATCAAACAGTAATCCCCAGTGTAGCGACAGTCTCGCGTCGCAAACCAGTGCCCTGCACGCTACTCATGCAAGCTACGCGTCCGATAGAGCTCATACAGATGCCCAAGATAGTGTCACAACAGGAAATCGTGGAGGAGTTACCTTTGGTTCAAGAGGACAGCCAGGCGTTATCGACTAAATGTGTCTAATAATCTACTGCTAATACTAAATAACTCATGTAATAGAGCCTTGTACAATATATTCTATTTGCAATACCTCATGTTTTCATTTATATGTATGAACTGTGAATAAAAGATTTGTATTTGTATTTGATAAATCTCGATTTTTTTTAAAACTGTTAAAACATTTTTGTACCTAAGCATTCAATGTAGACAATTATGTACAAAAATATCAAATGTATGACAATGAAATGAAATGGCGTTCATTTGTGAATTGTAAATCAAAGTAAAGAATTTAATAAATTAACTTTTGATCAAAATTGTCGTAAGTTGTTTCATAAAACTGAGCCTGGGTGAAAAAGTAAGGCTCTATCGTCTAGTAAATGGACGACAGACAACGTGCTGTCACAAAACGTCACCTGGCCTTCTGCCAGAAATTAGAAACACCTCAGGATGCCAACCCAGAATTGTACAACCACAGAAGTCGCAGCCAAAGAGCAAACAAAATAATTTATATAAGTATTGTCAAAAGTGTTCTATGTAAGTTTTAACTTAGGCAAATTCTGGTCTCCTTTATAACAGTTTGTACTAAATGTAGAAATGGCCTTATTACTAAATTTCTGTTCAAATATTCATAAATATGCTTGGAGTCTAAGAAACAGACTGAAACTTTAGATTTGGAATACAATGTAGATGGAAAAAATAAACAAGAGGTCAATGACCTTGAAGCTCTACTGATTGGTTTTTGATAGCTAGATCAGCATTCCTGTGAAGTTTCATGAAAATCCGTCAAGAAGTTTCAGAGGAGTAGTCACTACAAGTTTTCATTATATAACTCTATGTAAACGAAGATGGCCGCTGGCTGCCATGTTTAACATCAAATCAAAATAATTTTTGACAAGGATCAACATCATGTCATACTGATCATTTTAGAAAAAGTCCCATAGGGGGCAGTCCTCAGTTTCGCATGAATGTCCATGATGTAAATCAGAAAGAAATCAACTAAGCATCTTTTAGGTCCATGGATGGTCTTTATAATAATTATGAAGCACATGTTTGATGTTTTTTTCAGTTTTGATTACTTCTAAGTTTATTTTGGTGTATTGGAATATGCATTCTTTGGGTTTTTTGGAGGCTATAAATAGAAAAATGTGAACCAATCAAAAACTTCCTAAAAGTAGTTAAATGGCCGATTTTCACTGACGGGGAGATCAGCATGGAATAACTTTTTAAAATGCCGGACTAGGTATGTAAAATTTAGCATTTCCTGATATGCAAGAGCATTATGAGTGCAGACATGACCCTGATATGTGTAGGAATTTTTTTTATTTTTATTTATTGACATTTGAAATATTGCTAAAATTGCATTTTTAGCATGTTTTAAGGGGTGGGGTAATCTTAAAGAAATGGGACTAAAGTTGTACAGAAAATGCTTTTTGATACTTTTATTTGGTATGGAAACATGGGTAATTTTATTGTCTTCTAAGAAATGTATGACACAATGATGATGCGATTTATTTTTGCTCAAGGATTCAGGCTAAGAGCTTGTCATGGGTTTGATGATTGAGAAATGTACATTAAACTGTGGAGTGCCCCCATATCAATATCACTAATAATTTTCAAGAAGTAGTCGCTACAAACTTGTATTTTGAAAATCTATTTTTAGCCATGGCAGCCATCTTGAATTTCCGGCCAACCTGAAATTTTGCTAGGATCAATTAGACATCAAGAGCAACATTCCTGTGAAGGTTCATGAAAATCCGTCGAGTAGTTACAGAGGAGTAGTCGCTACAAGTTTTGACTAGATAACTCTATGTAAACAAAGATGGCCGATGACAGCCATGTTTAACATCGAAACAAAACGATTTTCGACAAGGACCAACATCATGTCATGCTGATCATTTTAGAAAAAGTCCCATATCAATATCACTTATAGTTTTCAAGAAGTAGTCGCTACGAACTTGTTTTTTGAAAATCTATTTTTAGTTGTGTCGGCCATCTTGAATTTCCGGCCGACCTGAAATTTTGCTAGGATCAATTAGACATCAGGAGCAACATTCCTGTGAAGTTTCATGAAAATCTGTCTAGTAGTTTCAGAGGAGTAGTCGCTACAAGTTTTCATTATATAACTCTATGTAAACAAAGATGGCCGATGACAGCCATGTTTAACATCGAAACAAAACGATTTTCGACAAGGACCAACATCATGTCATGCTGATCATTTTAGAAAAAGTCCCATATCAATATCACTTATAGTTTTCAAGAAGTAGTCGCTACGAACTTGTTTTTTGAAAATCTATTTTTAGTTGTGTCGGCCAACTTGAATTTCCGGCCGACCTGAAATTTTGCTAGGATCAATTAGACATCAGGAGCAACATTCCTGTGAAGTTTCATGAAAATCTGTCTAGTAGTTTCAGAGGAGTAGTCGCTACAAGTTTTCATTATATAACTCTATGTAAACAAAGATGGCCGCTGGCAGCCATGTTTAACGTCGAATCAAAACGATTTTCGACAAGGATCAACATCATGTCATGCTGATCATTTTAGAAAAAGTCCCATATCAATATCCCTTAGAGTTTTCAAGAAGTAGTCGCTACAAACTTGTTTTTTAAAAACCTATTTTTAGATTTGGCGGCCATCTTGGATTTCACATCTACATGAATTTTTGCTAGGATCAACTAGACTTCATGGGCAACATTTCTGTAAAGTTTCATGAAAATCTATTCAGTAGTTTCAGAGGAGTAGTCGCTACAAAAAAAAGTTTACGGACAGACGGACGGACGACGGACGCCGCACCACGGCATAAGCTCTGCTGATCTCTGATCAGTAGAGCTAAAAACCATTCAGTAGTTTCAGAGGAGTAGTCGATACAAAAAAAAAGTTTACGGACGGACAGACGGACGGACGGATGACGGACACCGCACCACGGCATAAGCTCTAAAGATAGAAATGTCACCAATAAGTGACAAATACCCTCGAAAGTGTGGACTCATTTGATCTTTGACCTCCAAGTGTGACCTTGACCTTTGAGGTACGAATCCGATTATTGTACAGGACACAACTTCTCATTGTGGTTAATTTGCGTGAAGTTTCATGGAAATCCCTTCAGTTCTTTCAAAGTTATGGCGGAGACAGGATTGTTTCGGAAGGAAAGACACGCAACAAACGGACAAATTTGACATGTGACTTCCAAGTGTGACCTTGACCTCTGAGGTAGGTATTGCACACGGCACACCTTCTCATTTGCTTCTTCTCATTGTGGTTAATATTTGTGTCAAGTTTCATGGAAATCCCTTCGTGGACATGCTACAAAACAAATAGAGTATGGTCTATCTAATTGATCAATTTAAATACCCCCATCTTGATGTTCAAACCAACTCGGTGAGACCATATTCTATCTAATACTTAATGATATATTTTGCACAGTAGTAGCACAAAGCTACTGTTATTTTAAAAATAACAAACACATTTTATTAAAAAAATATCTATTATTTATCACAGTTAATGCACACAAACGCACGATGATAGGTCAGGTCTGTATTCCCATTGGTTGCCATAGAAACCAGCACATAAATAGCCACCTGGGCCTTTACCACCAAACTCTGGGCCTGTTATCACGAAATCTGGGACTAGGTTGGAAAACTGAAATAAAATAATAATAGTGCTTTTTCTATTCCTTATAAAACTGGAAACAAATCAAAACGAGAATTACTATGTAGGAGTTATACATGTATTCATAATTTTCCATTACCAAGGTGTTGAAATTTTACCTTATTTTCAGTACTAAGGTGATACAATTTGTGTTACTCAGTTTCTATTCTTGGGATCTATAGTAAAATAAAAATCTAAGGCAGAGTAAACAAACAATAATTTTCAAGATTGGATTTTGAAAGATAGATATATTGAATGAATTTGCTTAGAAGTGCATGAAATATGCAGGTTAATTTGCTTAAATGTGCATGAAATATGCAGTGTTTTAAAAAAGTCACACTGTAAATACCTTACTGTTTACTGTAAACTTGGTTGATCATGAACAACTATGATAAAGACTGAGCCTATCACCTACCAAAACTTAGAGGTGTGACAAATTTCTGGTGATTGTGGGTAAAAGCTGTACCTTAACGTACATTCCGAAACATAACTGAAAAGGCAGGTGCGTAGTACATGGAATACCGAAAGTAGTAATGAATAGTTTAGCTTAGTGTAAACTAATTCATAGAGATGTAAAATAGAATAAATGAACCAAATATGATAGTTTATGCGTATACATATTGCTGGTAAGTCATGTGTATCTGGCTGGCTGCTGTTTAAGATGTGTGAATCCCTCTTGAAATCTGCATACGTTTTTCTCACACCTTTAACTTACAATGTAACATGTAATTTTATTATTAAACTTCTTGGCCTTGTAATTGACCCCATGTCTGATATTTACTTAAATGTTGATTTAATAATATAACATCTTTATTTATGATAACCGTTACACAAATGATGTTCGGCAGTATGTACGGTATGGCACGGATTCTATTTATTACCTAATTACATCTGATAGATGTATTACTAATAGTTCTAATATACGATATAAATAAATTTGCTTTTGTCTTATATATGTTATACATCCTACTTATACTGGTAATTTCCTTTAGTGTCGTTGCACTAGTAAGCTAAATGATTCAATTCTTTTTCAGTATTACCCGTACCACGCACCTGCTATTTCCGTTACATTTCAGAATGTACGGTACGGCTTTACCCCACCAATTTCTGGTCACTGATTGGTCAGTCTATTTTGATGATGCTTTATCCAAATAATGAATGTTTAGGTATCTGTAATAACTCAACTTATACCTGTAATGTGTGTTTAAACAAGGCAATCTCGGATGGAAATGCAATTACCAATATAAGATGAGAAATATGGCAAGAATTTTATTTGAAAGTAATAAGAACTTCAAATATTTAAACTTTAAAGTCACATTATTCATTTGAAAATGAAACACTTGGTTATTTTTTTGAATTTCTAGAGATATTTAAGATGTTAAAGTTGAATGTGTTTTAACTGAAATAAGTAGAGCACATCTTATGCAACTGTGTATTGCCATATGTTAACCTTTGTGACAAAGAGACTTGTGTATAGACATAAAATATAATCCTGCTTTGAACTGGGACGAAAACTGAAACGTCATATAGAGCCCTGATTTAAAAAAACAACAACAATGGACTGAAAACAATCAACTTTGATTATTTCCGGAGCCGTATTTATCCCGGACTCAGAAAGCTGCTATGGGTATTTGACTGTGCATAAACAAACCGTGCTTTCATAAGATTTGCGAGTAAATAACTTGGACGCAGTCTAATTGGTTTACGGTTAACTTATCGGTACTTTACTACAGAATTAATTTAAATTTCAGGGATACATTCTATAAATCTGTTCTCATCGTACGAATACAGACGGTTCCAAATCAGTATCATCACTGATTAGTGAGTGATGTTAAACTTTATTAAAGGGACACATGGCAATCTACATTTTTTAAAAGCTTGCGGCATCCTGTTTAGTTTTTATACATAACTTGCATTTGTTCAATAATTAATTAGAAGAATAGCATAAAGGTTGAATATTAATAACTGCTTGTGTGTACAGCTATATATGTATCTCCTTTTGGTGCCGTCTGATTTTAAAATAAGCAACACATCTTCAATCATTAGAGTTGATGAAACTTTAACTGAAGCATCTTCTAAAGAGTTTGAATACTCTGCTACACTGCTACTTATTTTCACGAACTACTGATCATTTTTCAATAATAAAAAAAATTCTTAAACCCTTTCTTCTATTGTAAATATACATTGCTAAAAACTGAGATTACCTTCACAGACACTATCTTTCAATCCAGATGCTATTATACTGGTTGTTTATAAATGTAATCACTTTTAAGTTGTCTTTTTGTTTATAACTATGATAATTTATGAATTCTTTAGATTCTAACCAAGATATTTTCCCAATTCCTCACATTCTAACCATGAAACAACATTCTATTTGTGATCTATTTATACACATACTATTTCAGATGTCTATCATATTCATAACAAAACAGATACCAAAATTAACAAGAAATGTCACAGTAAGTGACAAATGCCCCCAAAGTGACATTTGACCTGTAAGTGTGACCTTGATCTTGGAGTGACGGACCTGGATTTTGTGTGTGACATGTCGTCTGGTTGTGGCTCTTATTGAATACTTAAATCGCGTATAAAAAGAAATAAATAAAAACAATTAAATTAAAGAAAAAGTTTGTTATGAGGAAAAAGATCAATAAGGCAAGAAAAGTGTGACTTTGACCTTGGAGCAATTATGAAACCAACAGATATATTTAAAAAAAAAAATTATTAAAAAAATATATTAAATTTTGTTTTTTTAAAAAAAATAATAAAAAATCAAAGGACTGAAGGTCCTGAGAGTCGCCAAGATTGAACAGTGTCTATCTTCTTGATGAGGTTAAAGGTTTTTAAATATTGAGAAAGTAAGAGTTTAAAAAAAATAAAAAAAAATAGTTTTACCCCACCCACACCACCAAATATTGGCCGCGATTTTTCAAAAACGGCCGTGCAAAAGACGGTTTTAGCAATTTTACAGGAGTTTTTCACACAATTCCGTGGGGCCGGGAGGAGGGTTAGAATTCCGTGAGATTTCATCTCATGCCGTGAGGTATCACATGTATGCAATAACTAAAATATTTACGAACATTTAGTTCCCAATTTGTTATCTGGGTCACACGTCATGAGCGGCACATCCGAATAACTCCATTCATGAAATATATCATACTGACGTCATTTCGATCGATATATATATATATGCGTGTATAATTACGCATAGTATTTCATTTTCTTTTTCGAAAAAGACACGTATATACTGTATTCAATGACAATTATTCACAATCAGTAGTTATATTATTCGGTATATATAACGTTCATGTCAGTCACCTTATGAAATTAAGTTATACTTCTGTTTTTAGAAGCAACAACACCTTGATAAATCTGTTAAAATACCAAACAAAGGAAATTCGAAAAATCGATTTTAGCAATTTTACGGGATTTTTTCACACAAATCCGTGGGGCCGGGAGGAGGGTTTGAATTCTATGAGATTTCATCTCATGCCGTGAGGTATCACATGTATACATGTATGCAATAACTACAATATTTACGAACATTTAGTTCCCAATTTGTTATCTGGGTCACACGTCATGAGCGGCACATCCGATTAACTCCATTCATGAAATATATCATACTGACGTCATTTCGATTGATATATATATATATATATATATATGCGTGTATAATTGCGCATAGTATTTCATTTCCTTTTTCGAAAAAGACACGTATATACTGTATACAATGACAATTATTCACAATCAGTAGTTATATTATTCGGTATATATAACGTTCATGTCAGTCACCTTATGAAATTAAGTTATACTTGATGCAGTTAAAGGAACTACATTCTCAAAGTGCGTAAAGCACCCAATCCGATTTTTTTTGTGTATTAATGCACATAATATTTCGGTAAACCTACAAAAAAGACATGTTTATACTGTATACAATTACAATTATTTCATTATTTCACAATCAGTAGTTATATTACTCGGTATATATAACGTTCATGTCAGTCACCTTATCAAATTAAGTTGTATTTGAAGCAGTTAAAGGGGACTACATTGCTTACAACGGTAAAGCGGCTCACCTGTTCAAAAACACCCTATTCAGAAATTGCACTATATACATATAAAAAATCAAACTTGAGTAAGTATCTACCATTTCATATCCCGAAGCATGTGGAAAACATTTTGGTCCAGAACCCCCAAAAAAAAATACCGGTGGACCCCAAAAAACATTTATTTCTTGTACATACTTGTTTTCAGATTTTAAAAAATCAAACTTGAGTAAGTATCTACCATTTCATATCCCGAAGCATGTGAAAAATATTTTTGGTCCAGAACCCCCAAAATACATATATATACACTATATATATCTACATATAGGTCTATGACTTAATCAATTAATATTCGATCATCGATTGGTTGGGTGTAACTGATGATCAATCAAGAAATTTCAACCAATTCCCACGACTACTAACAAATTTGTTTCCAGGTTACTTACTGGAGATCTTGTCATGGGAGGGATGGTCGGGGTCGCCAGCGACACCACGTCCTGTAGGCCCTCTAGACTGGCACCCATCAACAGTAATGCCAGATGAGTGTTGCCATTCGGAGCTAAAGACAGTACACCAGTCCGGCCTTGACGGAATTTACAACTTTCTACAGACGCACCATCTAAAAACAAAGAACATTTGACTTTACTGGTAATAAGCTATCAATAAATAGAGCATATTTGTTGTTTTGAAGTGAATAACATGTTTTATTTCATTGAGAAGTGAGAAAACATTGTATTTTCACTCATGCTTTGCATTAAGTTTTCTCACTTCGAGATGAAATAAAATACGTTATTCATAACAAAACAACAAAATTAATTTTCTTTTTATTTTATGATTTTACAAATAACTTTTTGGGAAACTAAGGCAGAACAACAAGGGAGGCAATTTCAATAACTAAATTGCTTTACACTTTTCTTGCCCGACTACAAAAAATAGTCCAAAGATATTTTATTTATACCCAAATAGAACACATTTATTAATATATTTATTAACTTTTACAATCCATTTCAAATGATTAATTGTTTGAATAGAATTGTACAACTTTTTTAAAAAGTCGTCCCGGCAGCTACTGTGAAAATAAAACTCTATATTTCACAATGTGAAATAACACTTTTATTTCAATGATCAAATACAGTATTTCATTGCTTATCATAAAATAAATGGGATTTATTAGCAAAACATTAATTTTAATTGCCAAACAATTGTTTTATTTATTATAAACAAAAGTGTGATATTTTTGTGTACTTCATCAAGTCCTGATATTATTCACTGTGATTTAGACATCATTTTGAACTGTGACATTACCATCTTTTTTAAAGGGACATGATGCAATCGGACGAGTGGCTGGTGTCACTTGGAATACAAATGAAATCCACCATATTTGCTACAGGGCTATTCCATGAAAACATACATGGGACCCCAGGAAGGCATTTTTGAAATTGAACACCCACCCATAGATGAAACATTGAGTTTAGAGAACCAAATTATTTGGAAAATAGGGTTCACCCACAGATGTTTATTAAATTGCCTACCTGGTGTCCCGGTTATGTTTTAATGAAATGAATAGCCCTTATTGTGAAGAAAGACCTTGAACTGTATTTATATCTATAGTACTTAAATACCTTTTGATAAATGTACTGGAATAGTTTTCAGGAAAGCTTCAGTGTGTAGATTTTCAGCAGTATTTCCAATAATGATCACATTTGTACTATCTGCAAAAGACAACAGAAAGGTATAATTATATATATATATTGCCATAGTTTAAATTATCTCCCTTTAATTTATTTACTGAATTGACAGTAACCTCAAGATCCGGCACCTTTCCTTGTCACTGTCTTAATATAGCTGTGTGTGGTTGAATGCGTAAATGTGATCCAACTCATATGAGCTACAATTGTATGTAGGTATGCGTGTATATGTTAAATGTGCCTCCAGACGAGTGTGTTTTGATGTAGAGATACAGTTTATCAGCCTGTGTTGCAGGGAAGTGAATGCATATGTTTGATTTCTGTGTCTCTCATCATAGCTAGACGCCCTGCCGTAGTTCGTCCGAAATATATGGTAGTTCGCAAAAATATTTCTCCCTATATACATGTACATGAAAATAACATTTAAAGGATCAAGTGCCCCTCCCACCTGTTACTGAAGCCCTCCCACTTGTTACTTATGCCCTCCCACCTGTTACTGAAGCCCTCCCACCTGTTATTAATGCCCTCCCACCTGTTACTGAAGCCCTCCCACCTGTTACTGAAGTCCTCCCACCTGTTACTAATGCCCTCCCACCTGTTACTAAAGCCTCATCTTATATATATATATAAAAATGTTCAAGAGTCCTTGTGCTGGTAAAATACAAATAAAATAAAAATCAAGAAATTCTTTTAAAGTGACTTTTCTTTTCTATTCCGCTAGTACTTTAACTACTTATTTAAGTAGATCTTCAGGCGGTAGCATAAATAACATAAACACAAGTGGATGACCTTCGTATACTTGAAGTGAACAAACACTTTCATAAATGTTCAGGAGGAAAATTTAAAATATTTCCTTCTATATAAAAGTACTGTCTGAAACTCAATTTTTCCGGGATGGAAACTTCACCTCATCATAAACTTAAACCAGGACTTAACAAATAAACTGTTAAAACAAGCGACTGCAGAAACAGTAACAGTCATAAACATTAAAATATAAAATATGTAACTATTAATATATTAACATAATTTATATAAGATATTGTTTTAACACAAATTCACACTGCAACGTGAACAATGTATTCTTTTTGCCGCTACGTCAAATGAGAACGTTTCCCGCTATTAACGTTGCATTGAAACGCTTCGCGTAATGATGTCATGTTTATGCTACCGCCTGAAGATTTAAATAAGTAATGACAGAACTAGCCGAATAGAATAGAAAAGTCACTTTAAAAGAATTTCTTGATTTTTATTGTCTCGCCTTTTCGAAGAAAAAAAAGAGACATAGGTGTTGCTTTTCCGGCGGCGGCGTCAACATTCAAGTTTTGCGTTTAGGTCATTTTCTCACAAACTGTACGCACTAGACCTTTCAAACTTTGCTTATAGTTGTATCATGGGTGGTACATCGCAACGTGAGAAAGTAAATGTGGAAGTGACCTTGACCCTCCAAGCAAAGGGCAGATAACTTACTAATTTTTAGGTTCAACTTTTGCGTTTAGGTCAATTTTTCACAAATTTTATGCACTAGACCTTTCAAACTTTGCTTATAGTTGTATCTTGGGTCAAGGTGGGTGGTACATAGGAACGTGACAAAGCAAATGTGGAAGTGACCTTGACCCTCCAAGCAAAGGGCAGATAACTTAATAGTTGTTAGGTTCAACTTTTGCATTTAGGTCACTTTTTCACAAACTGTATGCACTAGACCTTTAAAACTTTGCTTATAGTTGTATCTTGAGTGGTACATCGCAACGTGACAAAGCAAATGTGGGAGTGACCTTGACCTTCCAAACAAGGGCAGATAACCTTATAATTTTTACCTTCAACTTTGGCAATTAGGTCATTTTTTCACAAACCGTATGCACTAAGACCTTTCAAACTTTGCTTATAGTTGTTTCTTGAGTGGTACATTGCAATGTGACAAAGCAAATTCACCATCAAAGTAAAGGGCAGATAACTTTGTTACATTTACATAACTTTCTCATGAACTAGAATTATGCACTGACTAGATGTTTTAAACCTAATTTATAGCTTAATCTTTGGAAGAAAACATTCTATTTTGACATAGTTGCGTCTCCGGTAGTGCTTTTTTTTGGATGCCTGGATTTCATCTATGACCTTGACCTACTTTTTGGAGCTGATGATTTTTAGCTCTACTGGCCAGAGGCCTTCATTTTTCATCCGATCTTCCATGTACCACCCATGATACAGCAAAGTTTGAAAGGTCTAGTGTATACAGTGTGCGAGAAAATTACCTAAACGCAAAACTTGAATGTTGAAGCCACCGCTGCCCGGAAAAGCAATACCTATGTCTCTATTTTTTTTCCTTCCAAAAAGCCAAACAAAAAACAATCTTCACTGAGGCCACCAGCAAATTTATAACACACAATTAACAATGAAATACACACACAAGTTAAGAAAAAACACACATTAAAGTACCAAGTTTTGATGTCTGTACATCTACATCAGTGACAATATCTACATGAGCGTCGGAGGTGAGAAAGAAGAGATTGGCGATATACACCGCGGCCTGCTGGATGTACAGTCGGGATTCAGCAGAACCAGTTGTACCTAAAACGCAAACAGAAGAACTTAAAATCATCATGGTTTTACTGTGGTTGTTATGTGCAACACTAATTCCTTTCTTTAATTTTCAAAATAGTTTCTGTGTTTGAAGTAAGTGTGTTTGTATAAGGTTTACAGTTGCTCTTCTCCAACATTTGCAAAAAATAGAGTGAAGACTAAACACACTGTTTTAGGATGGAATAGGGTTCAATGGTTAGGTCAGCTATACTGTGGGAAGAGATTTGAATGCAAATCCTGTATTCTGGCAGTTTTGGTGACAAACAGAGATAGTAAAATAAAGATCACTGCTACAATGTAACGACCAGCTATACTTAAAGGTGTAGATGCACTATTTTCAAACACGATTTATTTAAAAGGGCTCTGAAAGACTTGAAAAAAGCTGAAAGAATTATCAAAACGGCGTGACAAATAAAGGAGATATGACCTATTGTAAATTTGCAAAGAAACATAAATGGAGGAGGCCATCTTTGAACGATGACATCATCGCGCCTTTTTACCATATATGGAATATTGACAAAATGTCTTTTAAAGCAAAGAAAATCACTGCTTATGAAAAATAAGCATACAATTTAAACATTTTACATCTGTATATATATTTTTCATTAATTTGCAGTGATTTTCGTTGCTTTAAAGGACATTTTGTCAATATGCCATATATGTTAAAAAGGCGCGATGACGTCATCGTTCAAAGATGGCCGCCTCCATTGATGTTCATTGCAAAATTTCAATAGGTCACATCTCCTTTATTTTTCATGATATTTCGATAATTCTTTCAGCTTTTTTCAAGTTTTTGAGAGCCCTTTTAAATAAATCATGTTTGAAAATAGTGCATCTACCCCTTTAACAACCAGCTATACTTGAAGACAGGTTTTAAATTGTATCTATTCAAAACTAAATACCATAATTTAATTACACTTTTCGACATGCTTGAAATCTGAAAATAAACCTTTAGTCCAACACGAGTTTAGTTCATCTTTTTACAAATATACAATGAACAATATGAGTTTTTTTGAATTTTTACTTTAAATTAAAAATCTTTGTGTTTTTTACCAATTATGATCTTGAGTGGATTTTCAGCAATTCTTCTTGCTGGGCCCAGTGTCAGTGGTCCCCTGGATAGGACAGTGTGAATCTCATCTTTACAAACGGACCATTCACCTGGGTTGAAATAAAACATTAATAGTTTGTGTTTTACCAAGGATATTTTACTGGTATTGCCATCTATAATATTTTGGGTTTAAATTCGAGAGACTAGGAGTATTCCTATAAACATTGTATATATACAAATATTTAATCTATATAAGTTCTTTATGAATGTTGTAGCATGGTCGCTGTCATTTCCTTTGTATTTGCACAGTTGTACATGGCAGACAGATGAAATGGATATACTACAAAACATATAGTGTATGGTCTCATCTCGATGTTTAAATCAACTTAGAATCAATCAGCCACCCTGCCAGCCCCCATTTTCTTCTCCATCTGGCAGGCAATGGTCATACAGAAACATTTTTGTCTGACATGCACCATCTAGATATTTAGACCCAAATGCTGATAAACTAGAGCAAGTCTACCTTGCTTTGAATTTTACCTGTATTTCACTTCTTCTATATGGCTTTAAAAAAGATAATGATATATCTCATGTTAAATAAATAAATAGTAAAAATCTAATTCAACAAGAAAACAATAGACTAACTCCGGAACAGGTCTCTCATGGGCTTTACAGGTGAAAGGATGCAGGTACAAACAACTTATAGCATTACAATGTCCAACATGAGCAACTCGGAAAATGAAAATTAGTGTTCTGCAATTTTTTATTTTTAATAGGTGAGTTGACCGACCATGTTTGTACCTAAATGGAAAACACAACCAGACCGATTGCGACTATTTTCCATTCCTGATTGCTGAGTTGAGTACCAGAGGTCTTAAATATTTCAGTATTAAAATCTTTATAAAATGATTGTACTTACCATTTTTCAGACAAAGGTCAACATTTTCCATTGATTTAAAGTCAACTGAAATTTCCAGCGACTCGTCTATCTAATAAAGAGGAAAAAAACAACATTTGTTTATTTAAAATATACAGACTCATCAAATTGTATTAATTGTATACAATAAACTACCGATTCTAAAGTTATCCGACACAATATCATAGGTCTCACACAACTATGAAATTTCAAGCCTCATTCCAACAAGGGATAGACTATACAATAAAGTGTATTTGAAATAAAATATGTTAGCTTGTAATAAATGCTGATAATGGAGATCCTTTGGAAATGTTGGAAGCAACAAAAACAACCAGCAGAATAAAGCAGCAGACTCGGTTTTAATGAGTCTGTTCATGACAGGTATAGCAAGAAGCAACACCTCTCACGTCCCCTAGCACCGGCTTAAGCAGTATTCTACTTCAAAGCCAGCTATACTGGGCTCGTTGGTCCCAAAAGTTTTAACAAGGCTGTGTACGGTTATGCTATGTGAATAAATCCATCCTACCATAAGAGTGTATTCTTGCCAGTTTATGTTTCTGTTGGGAGAGTCTGAGAGGGAAAACCGGCGTACATTTCTCGTCCTTAATCGAACCTCATCATCCTCTAGTTCTCCCTGAAAAATAGCAATTCACACTTCACAAAGTATTCACATTTCACGAAGTATTCACATAGTATTCACATATCACAATGAAGCTTTTACAGTTATCAATAGATTGTCATTTATTTAGTATGTACAACTCATTTATCCTAAAATATTATAACATGGTACAGGTATGTATAAGGTGAAAACTGATTGCAGACCATGACATATTGTGTCCTCGATAGCTCAGTTGGCAGAGCACTAGCATGGTACGCTAGAGGCCCTAGGTTTGAGACCCAGTTGAGGCATGTTTTCACCACCTGTGACATTTGGCACCTACTGTGGATCCAGGATATTAGCATGAAACAGTATGAAAATAAGTCTTGACAGCCGGTCTGGAATGAATCTTATAAATACTTAAATTATTACAAGCAGGTTGACACAGCTAAATGAAAAACTAATATAGAAAACAGGGTTTAGACACATTGATTGTAACTGCAGTTTCGAGATTATCGAGTAACTAGTTATTCCTCAAAGAAAAAATATGAATATCTGCTCATGTAGAATGTTTAATATCTTGTTTGCCTTTGAACAGGAATTATTAACAAAGTTTAAAAACTATTTTTGCATTTCCTTGTATTTCGCTCCTTCTGATTTATCTACCTATATTTCACTCGTTTTATAGGCCGATATCTACCTATATTTCACTCGTTTTATAGGGAGTTATCTATCTATATTCCATTCCTATAGGGAAATATCTACCTGTATTTCACTCCTTCTATAGGGTTTTATTTATCTGTATTTCACTCCTTCATTAGGGTGTTAGCTACCTGTATTTCACTCCTTCTATAGGGTGTTATCTACCTGTATTTCACTCCTTCTGTAATGTGTTATCTACCTGTATTTCACACCTTCTGTAGGGCGTAAACTACCTGTATTTCACTCCTTCTGTAGGGTGTTATCTACCTGTATTTCACTCCTTCTGTAGGGTGTTATCTACCTGTATTTCACGCCTTCTGTAATGTGTTATCTACCTGTATTTCATTACTTCTGTAATGTGTTATCTACCTGTATTTAACTTCTTCTGTAGGGTGTTATCTACCTGTATTCATGCCTACAGGGTGTTATCTACCTGTATTTCACTCCTTCTATAGAGTTATATCAACCTGTATTTCACTCCTTCTATATGTGATAACTACCTGTATTTCATTCCTTCTATAGGGTGGTATCTACCTGTATTTCACTCCTTCTGTAATGTGTTATCTACCTGTATTTCACTCCTTCTGTGGGTGTTATCTATCTGTAATGTCATGCCTACAGGGTGTTATCTACCTGTATTTCACCCCTTCTGTAGGGTGTTATCTTCCTATGTTTCATGCCTACAGGGTGTTATCTACCTGTATTTCACTCCTTCTGTAGGGTGTTGTCTACCTGTAATTTCATGACTACAGGGTGTTATCTACCTGTATTTCACTCCTTCTTTAGGGCATTATCTACCTGTAATTTCATGCCTACAGGGTGTTATCTACCTGTATTTCACTCCTTCTGTAGGGTGTTACCTACCTGTAATTTCATGCCTACAGGGTGTTATCTACCTGTATTTCACTCCTTTTGTAGGGTGTTATCTACCTATGTTTCATGACTACAGGGTGTTATCTACCTGTATTTCACTCCTCCTGTAGGGTGTTATCTACCTATGTTTCATGACTACAGGGTGTTATCTACCTGTATTTCACTCCTTCTGTAGGGCATTATATACCTGTAATTTCATGCCTACAGGATGTTATCTACCTGTATTTCACTCCTTCTGTAGGGTGTTATCTACCTGTTTCATGACTACAGGGTGTTATCTACCTGTGTTTTTCATGACCACAGGGTGTTATCTACCTGTATTTCACTCCTTCTGTAGGGTGTTATCTACCTATGTTTCATGACTACAGGGTGTTATCTACCTGTATTCCACTCCTTCTGTAGGGTGTTATCTACCTATGTTTCATGTCTACAGGATGTTATCTACCTGTATTTCACTCCTTCTGTAGGGTGTTATCTACCTATGTTTCATGACTACAGGGTGTTATCTACCTGTATTTCACTCCTTCTGTAGGGTGTTATCTACCTATGTTTCATGACTACAGGGTGTTATCTACCTGTATTTCACTCCTTCTGTAGGGTGTTATCTACCTATGTTTCATGCCTACAGGGTGTTATCTACCTGTATTTCACTCCTTCTGTAGGGTGTTATCTGCTGTAATATCCTCACTCCATACATGCCTTCACCCAGTGCAGGATTGAAGCAGATCAGCCTAAATGTCCTGTCCCCGCCACTGACTGTGTACTTCTTCTCTTGTGTTGCATCTGTACATCCGTCCACTGTACAAGAGCTCTCTCCTGACATCACATAGTTGTCTGTGTATTTGGTGGTGAAGTCTCGCAGGTATTGATCATTAACAGCACCACCATCATTGGTTTCTCTACAAAATAAAAATAGCAAAGTTGCCTAGTACACAGTGAGTATACAACGTGTAGACATCAATTTAATCAATTTTGAGTAAGCGCTCTTTCTCCACAAAATTTCGTAAATTTCCATCAATATCTGATTATTACCAATCATCCCAGATCGGTCATCATCGACGCGGGAGTTTCGATTGCTTTTTTTGTAATCATGCCTTCAGGCTGTCAATTTTTTTTTTGTATAATGGCGTTTCCATGTCTGAGTGAACATATCTTACAAACATGTCAAAATCAAACCCACTGAAAATAGGATAAGACATTGTGAAGAATTTTGCCAGAACAGTAATTAACAAGTTCCGAAAACTGCTACTATTGCTACTGATATAACGGTGTTGGCGTCGTTAATTCGATAATTACCTCGGAAATTGCCGATGCTCTTTCTATAAACAGATATATAACACAACACGCCAGAATAACAGTACACAGACGACTAATTTATGTAATGTGCTAAAGCTTTATACAATTAATTTAAGTGAGACATTATATTCGTTTGATAACTGCAGTTGAACTGAGTATAATTATTCACATTCATTGTGTGTAGAACAATTTTGAAGATTCATGATTATTTAAGAAAATAGATTCTTTTGGTAAGAAAATCATTCTTTTTTTTTAGCAGACATCTTGAATTAGCGCACTGACAACGTCTGCTGATAGCGCTAAAATAAGATGTCTGCTGAATAATAATTTCGTACTGTAACCTTTTGCCTTACAAAGTATCCCACCACCAGTGTTCTTTGTCCTTGACCTCTGTGTAGTTGACCTCTATCCCGACCTCTTTCAGTAACCTATACATCCTCCTAACAAACCATGGATGCACTGTCCGGTCTAGAGCACCAATCCTGGTAACCACGGGAACTCCTTGTAGGTTGGTCACATGCTGGTCGGCATCATTCTCGACTATGCACGACTCAAGAATGGATTTGACAGCTGGCTCTACGTGACTGGTGGCGATGTCATGTCTGAAATTGTCAAAATGGTGAATGCTGGTCTATTTGATATTAAATAAATGTAGTAATTTAAGAAATCTTCACATAGATTTACACAAGTAAGTCCATGTAAGTAGAACAAAGATGTTATTTTCAGATGGTTGGATAAATATCTCGTGCATTATAGAAATGTGGGTTTAAATATCATATAAACCATCCCATAATCATGACTATGAATCTTATTTATTTGCCTGCTTCAACAATAGTCTCAATATGAATTAAATTAAAGTATTTTTTTTACAGATGTCACATAAACAAGAATACAATATCTGATAATTATTACAATGGTTATGTAATTAATTACCATACCACTACCATAAAGCCCTCTAAAAGCAAAACAAAAGACTGTGTGCAAAATACACACCATTCAATTAAACATCTCAAATTTTGACTTTCATTTAACATATATGACAACTAATTCACACACAAACATGTCAATTTTGAAAGACGATGTACAGTAGGTGAACCACATGTCCAAAAATGACAATAAACATTTAAATGTTCACACAGTTGATCGATGATGTTCTACGAACCTGAAGAACATATTACTGTCCCCATAGTCTTCTTTCTTGATCCACCCTGCTAGTGAGACCAGTGCCAGTGCCCGGTCAGGGTAGTGTATGGCAATATGCCACGCCCCATGACCTCCCATGGAGTGACCTGGTAACAAAACAAGTATGAACTGATTAGCCGTACTGATTTAATGTGTGTGAATAACAAGAGGTCAATGACCTTGAAGCTCTACTGATTGATTTTGATTTCAGGAACTAGTCGCTACAAACTAGTTTTTTGAAAATTCATTTTTAGCCGTGGCGGCCATCTTGAATTTCCGGCCGACCTGAAATTTTGCTAGGATCAATAAGACATCAAGAGCAACATTCCTGTGAAGTTTCATGAAAATCCGTCAAGTAGTTTCAGAGGAGTAGTCGCTACAAGTTTTCATTATATAACTCTATGTAAACAAAGATGGCCGCTGGCAGCCATGTTTAACGTCAAATCAAAACGATTTTCCACAAGGACAAACATCATGTCATGCTGATCATTTTAGAAAAAGTCCCATATCAATATCTCTTATAGTTTTCAAGAAGTAGTCGCTACAAACTTATTTATTTTAAATATATTTTTAGCTGTGGCGGCCATCTTGAATTTCCGGCGAGCCTGAAATTTTTCTAGGATCAACCAGACATCAAAAGCAACGTTTCAGAGGAATAGTCGCTACAAGTTTTTACTATATAACTCTATGTAACCAAAGATGGCCACTGGCAGCCATATTTAACGTCGGATCAACATCATGTCATGCTGATCATTTTAGAAAAAGTCCCATATCAATATTACTTATAGTTTTCAAGCAGTAGTCGCTACAAACTTACTTTTTAAAAATCTATTTTTAGCTGTGGCGGCCATCTTGAACTTCTGGCCGACCTGAAATTTTGCTAGGATCAATTAGACATCAAGAGCAACGTTCCTGTGAAGTTTCATGAAAATCCGTCAAGTAGTTTCAGAGAAGTAGTCGCTAAATGTTTTTACTATATAACTCTATGTAAACAAAGATGGCCGCTGGCAGCCATGTTTAACGTCGAATCAAAACGATTTTTGAGAAGGACCAACATCATGTCATACTGATCATTTTAGAAAAATCCCATATCAATATCACTTATAGTTTTCAAGAAATAGTCGCTACAAACTTGTATTTTAAAAATCTATTTTTAGCTTTGGCGGCCATCTTGGATTTCACATCAACATGAATTTTTGCTAGGATCAACTAGACTTCATGGGCAACATTTCTGTAAAGTTTCATGAATATCCAGCCAGTAGTTTCAGAGGAGTAGTCGCTACAAATAAAAGTTTACGGACGGACAGACAGACAGACGGACGACGGACACCGCACCACGCCATAAGCTCTGCTGATCTGCTGATCTCTGATCAGAAGAGCTAAAAACAGGTAATCAACTGCAGTATATCTTCTTAAATATTAATATAAAATACTACATTTTTGGCAGTTTTTACAAATATATATATAGAGATAATTTCACTGCTTGGAAGGGGCGTCCGTGGCCGAGTGGTTAGAGTCTCTGACTTGCAATCACTTGCCCCTCACCGCTGTAGGTTCGATCCCTCAGGGGCCTAGGAATCTTTATGTGAGGAAGCTATCCAGCTGGCTTGTGGAACGTCGGTGGTTCTACCCAGGTGCCCGCCCGTGCACGAAAATTGTCCGGAGGGGCACCTGGGGTCTTCCTCCACCAGTGGAAGCTGGAAAGTCGCCATATGACCTTAGCTGTTGGTGCGACTATAAAATCCAATTCAATTCAATCAATTCACTGCTTGGTTCAAATCCTTCATGTGACGGTAGGCGTGTGGTTCTTTTCATGAATGAGCGTGTGCGAGTCAATGAAAAAACGCCCCTACAAACGAAATAGTAATATTAGTTTAACGTTCTTTGTAAATTAAATCGGCATCTTCGGAACTTTATTTAAGATAATTATAACATCACAGTTAGGTAAATTTGTGTTCCGAGTTAGTTATTAATATTTTGAATTTGCTTTCACAGAGAAATCCTGATCTTTCAATCACATAAATGTATTTATAAATGTAATATAAATGTAATATTAATAAATGTAATATAAATGTATCGTCGCCCACCTTACCAGCAAAGACAACATGTTTGGTATCAGCTTTATTTGTGATCCATGCTGCTGCCATTGTAAGTTCTCCCAACCTATCTAAAGCCGTGACAGCTGTCAAAAGTCCCGGACCCTCCCAGTTGTGTGCACCGTGCCTGTAATACAAGATATGACAATCTTATTCCAAAACCCTGAAATCAAAATACGTTAGAATAAGCTGTCTATACAGTTAATAACTATCCTTACTTAATGTAAACAACAAGTGTGTAACAGCATCAGAATGTTGTGAGGCAAAAACAAAAAACCTTTAGCACCTCTCACATGCAGTTTGAAAAGACAACTCCATATCTATAGAAGTTCAATAACAAATTGATCAAAACCACCAATTATACAATGTGCCTGTTTGATGTAGGTGGAACATACATGTACCTAGTAGGCACCAATGTCCATGCATGTTTAAATTCAAACTGGCACCAATGTCCATGCATGTTTAAATTCAAACTGGCACCAATGTCCATGCATGTTTAAATTCAAACTGGAATAGTGACGTATCTAGTTGGCACCAATGTCCATGCATGTTTAAATTCAAACTGGAATAGTGACGTACCTAGTTGGCACCAATGTCCATGCATGTTTAAATTCGAACTGGAATAGTGACGTACCTAGTTGGCACCAATGTCCATGCATGTTTAAATGCAAACTGGAATAGTGACGTACCTAGTTGGCACCAATGTCCATGCATGTTTAAATTCAATCTGGAATAGTGATGTACCTAGTTGGCACCAATGTCCATGCATGTTTAAATTCAAACTGGAATAGTGACGTACCTAGTTGGCGTCAATGTCCATGCATGTTTAAAGTCAAACTGGAATAGTGACGTACTTAGTTGGCGCTAATGTCCATGCATGTTTAAATTAATACTGGAATGGGGATGTACCCAGTTGGCACCAATGTCCATGCATGTTTAAATTCAAACTGGAATGGGGATGTACCCAGTTTGGCACCAATGTTCATACATGTTTAAATTCAAACTGAAATGGGGATGTACCCAGTTGGCACCAATGTCCATGCTGCTTTTTGCATGTTTAAATTCAAACTGGAATGGGGATGTACCTAGTTGGCACCAATGTCCATGCATGTTTAAATTCAAACTGGAATGGGGATGTACCTAGTTGGTGTCAATGTCCATGCATGTTTAAATTCAATCTGGAATAGTGATGTACCTAGTTGGCGCCGATGTCCATGCATGTTTAAATTCAAACTGGAATAGTGACGTACCTAGTTGGCGTCAATGTCCATGCATGTTTAAAGTCAAATTGGAATAGTGACGTACCTAGTTGGCGCTAATGTCCATGCATGTTTAAATTAATACTGGAATGGGGATGTACCCAGTTGGCACCAATGTCCATGCATGTTTAAATTCAAACTGGAATGGGGATGTACCTATAGTTGGCATCAATGACTATGTCCATGCATGTTTAAATTAATACTGGAATGGGGATGTACCCAGTTGGCACCAATGTCCATGCATGTTTAAATCCAAACTGGAATGGGGATGTACCTATAGTTGGCACCAATGTCCATACATGTTTAAATTCAAACTGAAATGGGGATGTACCCAGTTGGCACCAATGTCCATGCTTCTTTTTGCATGTTTAAATTCAAACTGGAATGGGGATGTACCTAGTTGGCACCAATGTCCATGCATGTTTAAATTCAAACTGGAATGGGGATGTACCCAGTTGGCACCAATGTCCATGCATGTTTAAATTCAAACTGGAATGGGGATGTACCCAGTTGGCACCAATGTCCATGCATGTTTAAATTCAAACTGGAATGGGGATGTACCCAGTTGGCACCAATGTCCATGCATGTTTAAATTCAAACTGGAATGGGGATGTACCCAGTTGGCACCAATGTCCATGCATGTTTGAGTTCAAACTGGAATGGGGATGTACCCAGTTGGCACCAATGTCCATGCATGTTTAAATTCAAAAACTGGAATGGGATGTACCTAGTTTGCGTCAATGTCCATGCATTTTTAAATTCAAGCTGGAATAGTGATGTACCTAGTTGGTGCCAATGTCCATGCATGTTTAAATCCAAACTGGAACTCTCCGTTTACCATGTATTTGTAACCGTCTGCCTGGTTCAGCGGGGGGATACTCGTTCCATGCAGAGACATCAGGCTTGGACAACTCCCAAGGGCACAACCCTGGTAAAAATATATATTTAAATTTTTCTTCATGATCACATAATTATCACACATTGATATGAGTGAGTGGATGCAAACGAGTCAAAAATCTAAATTTGCTTCCCATCGAAAGAAAGCATTGCGATCATAAACAACCATCGTTTGAATAATCAATTTATTACATAGATCTATGCATACTGACCTATTTTATTGAAATTTTGTTATTAAAATAAGGTAAATAAAAAACAAAACAATTTTGAAGGTTGATATTGTGTTTACAATGGCTTGACTGGAGAAATAAAATATAGCTCAAACAGACTGTCAAATAAGACAGTAGTGTTTATCCACCAGTCCTGCAATCTCGTTACCGGTTACCTACTTTATTATTCTGATATTTACAGGTCACCCTATACTTATATGTAGACTGGTACCCTGTAACCGGTATTAGTTGACTGGTACCCAGAATATCGCAGATAATAATTACAGGGTTATGTTTTGAACAAATTATGGTAAAAGACTTAGGTAAATGTTTCATTTCACATTGTCACTGAAATATTTCATGCAGTATAGTAAATTCTGCTTGAGAGATCACCTCTATTAAGAATTTCAGAGGTCACCTGCTTCAAAAGACCAGCCTTTCAGTTCCCAAATGTAATATTCAAATTAAACCGCACCTGTATCAAGATACCACATGTGTAAAAATACCAATTTTACTATTCCACTTAATCATGTTAAGGTTTCTTAATACAGATTTGACTGACAGTCTGTATACTTTTATATTCATACGGACCTACACGTGGACACATTTATGATTATATTTTTATTTTTAAATTCATACGGACCTACACATGGACACATTTATGATTATATTTTTAAATTCATAAGGACCTACACGTGGACACATTTATGATTATATTTTTAAATTCATACAGACCTACACGTGGACACATTTATGATAATATTTTTCTACACGTGGACACATTTATGATTATATTTTTAAATTCATACGGACCTACACGTGGACACATTTATGATTATATTTTTAAATTCATAAGGACCTACACGTGGACACATTTATGATTATATTTTTAAATTCATACGGACCTACACGTGGCACATTTATGATTATATTTTTAAATTCAAATGGACCTACACGTGGACACATTTATGATTATATTTTTAAATTCATACGGACCTACACATGGCACATTTATGATTATATTTTTAAATTCATACGGACCTACACGTGGACACATTTATGATTATATTTTTAAATTCATACGGACCTACACGTGGACACATTTATGATTATATTTTTAAATTCATACGGACCTACACGTGGACACATTTATGATTATATTTTTAAATTCATACGAACCTACACGTTGACACATTTATGATTATATTTTTAAATTCATACGGTCCTACACGTGGACACATTTATGATTATATTTTTAAATTCATACGGACCTACACGTGGACACATTTTTGATTATTCAATAATTACCTCAATAGGTTGGATAGCAGCTGCGTGTTGTACAGAACCATCATGGTCTAGAAACGTGAACAGGAATGACTGCCTGTCATGGCGACATCTCAGCGATATTGGTAAACTTGCAACTCCAGATGATGTTGTGAACTTCAGCTGGAATTCTATATCCCAAGAAGACTCAGGGTTTGAACATTCAGCAATGATCTTTGTGTCTGATGATTTGGTTGTTAATTTCAAAATGATGGTAGAAACTTGCCCAGGTGCGATTGAAACACTGTGATCTTCCAGCTTGATATCAAGTTTATTCAAGATTTCAGATTTTTTAGATTTTATATCAGTCAAAATTACCTTTGACACTTTTAGAAAGTTTGAATGATGATAATTCACTACCGGAACTGTGAAATAGCCGCTAAACAGATATCCATCAAATAAATCAGGGAGATAATTTGGCGTTAAAAGTTCAAAACTATTTTTAGCAATTTGAAATTTGCATATAAATTGAGCCTGAACTTTGGTCCTAAGTTTGATGTACACAGTATGTAAACCTTGGTTTAATTTGACCCCGTACCAGTATCTATCTCTATGGTAAACGTCGCCCGTGACTGGGATACTGTCGATGAAAACCGTATGAACGCCCAAACACTGTATCTGTACATTCTGCTCATTTTCGTTTACCGCAATTTCACCAACCACCCACCCTTGCCATTCTGTGATACCCACGGACCCAAGTGAGTTTACAAGCTCATTCCAGTTTACCGACGTTTTAACCTGGACCGCCTTATCTGCCGACGCCTGTTTTATGTGCGACCATTGTATCTCTCCACCAGGTATGAGCTCGGAGTAGAACTTAACATTTTGCTTGTATCGTGTCAGCGAAACATTTCTAATTCCACCAAACGATTCCACTGGGTCGCCATCCAATTCATTTTTTCCGATAACAAAGGGTCCTAAAAATGACCATTCCTTAACAAAAGCCGATATTTTTCCAGCTAATTTTGCAGCTTGTTTGAAGCAGGTAGTAGCCTGAGATTTCTGTTCCAGTTTGTTGTACAGGGTACCTAGCGTGGACCATAGCATATCTGAAGTCTGATGGTTCTTTTCTTTCATGGCTTCCAGGATACAAAAGACTATCATCTTGGTATCCTATAACATGGAGAGACATAATTAAATGAATGAAATGAATTTGGTATCATGTTAGTTTCGTTACTGCAGTAATGATAGTTTATGAGCTAACTGCAAAATACTTCAAGAAACTAACCTGCCAAATAACGGAACAATTATACTACAAAACCATTAATTTCTATCAAAACTCTATCAAGTCGTTCAGGTCATATAATAATGAATATGTAACTATTAAAAGTATAGGTATTTTCACGGGTTCTTAAAATACCCCAGATGAAATATGATTAAAATTAATTATAAGTTGGTAACTCTTTAATTCGACAATCCTGTTTTTAAGTTTGGTTTGGCTGGTTAAAGCCGGTTATATTGTGTCTATACAGCTTGGATTCTCAAAATATGTAAGTTATTTCTATATACTTAACAGTCACTGAAGCATAAAAGGTAAGTCATACATACCATATTTCCCCTTTAATATAGTAGTGCCCGGGTGCAATGCAAAATGCCAAGATGGCGTTCTTATAAAATTTAAAATAAATATTTTGATATTTCTGTTTTGGATTTTTGGATACAAATGACTGAAAATGTATTTAAATTTGAAGAATTATTAATCATTATCTTTTTTTTTCTTCTTTTTTTTTTGTAAAGGTGGGGCGCAATTATATTACGGGAATATGGTACATGCATGCTAAATAAGAAATTTATCGAAACATTACCTTTGAAGTGAGCCTGACGTGATCCAAATTCCTGATGTTTAACTTCTTCAAGGTGCATTTCATTCCATTTTCGGTTAATTTTTTCCGTTGTTTTTCAAGAAAGTCAATCTGAAATGTACGCACGATCGGGGAATGTCATTCCGGACAAATATGTCCAACCTTTATTTTGAAAGCAAAATAATTGAAAAAATGCCAAAACCTAATCGTGTAGAGCGTTTGGACTTCATTGTGAAGAGTTCATTGTTGATTTGTCAAAATCAGAATTTTGTGACCATTCTTCAACGATCTGCAGGTTTACGCTAATATTTGACCTTCATACAACTGTGTAATGGACAGACGGATGCTCTGGTACAAAAAACTGAAAATTATATGCCATATAAAATGCTATAAACCCATTTTTTGAAACATCGTGGTGTCCAGGTTGAGACTATGGTGCCCAGGTCACGACATGGTGCCCAGTGCAAGTAACTTTAAAAGAAAAAAAAAGTTCACATTTAAAAAAAACATATACAGAGGTATCCACTAAATAAATATTTGAATTGACTTGACCTGTGTTAAAATGTGTTTGTGGGGAAACTTAATTCAACTTCAAACTGCTAAATTATCCAATTAGTCCATCCCTCCACTATCCCTGTTTTTTGTTTCGAACTCTGTTCATGTTTCCATTAATTATCCACCAAATAGTCTCTATAGGACATAACTAAATCCCGCCCACCCCACTCACACTATACCCAAGGGCAGACATTCGAGTTTGCGAATTACAAAAATCGTTTGATATGTTGTTTATCTTTTATAGACGATTACATAATGATATATATACCAAGTTATGTGTAAAAATATGAAAAATGACAGTGTAATTGAATTTTTAGTTTATTTAACATTTTGACCCCCGAGGGCCCCTGGGCTCTGAGCCAAAAATAATAGTGCTCTTGCACGCCGTCATCATATGGCGATGTCATACCTAAGTTTGGTTGAATTCCGTTCAGCGGTTTAGGAGGAGATGCGGTAACGGACAAACGAAGGCGATTTTAATATACCCCATTTTTTTTCCAAACAACATGAAATCGAATTTTCCTATTTTTTCAGATGGATACGAAATGTCTAATGTATCAATATTAAACGTCCAACTACTAAGTACGTAATGGCCATCCAGGGGGGTCCCAAAGGGGTTTTGCGTGAAAACGTGATTGGGGTGTTTTTAAAAACGTGACACGTGAAACAAACAATATTTTTGCGTGATTGCGTGAAAATTATATCTGCGTGATCCGTGATTTTGGTCTTGGTAAAACGTGATCGCGTGATATGGTGACGTGAAACGTGAATTTTTAGTCCTTTTCAGTCTTTTTAGTGTCCCTCCTCCTCCCCCAAGAGCTGAACTTTCGTACTTGCGCGAACATCTGGCACGGGGAATCCCCGGGGACACTACAATCAGCCGAGTCGTGTATCAGATACAGTATAGGCAGTATAGACTGGTGGTATTCATAACTTTCACATGACATCATCATAATAATTTGACCAATCAGTGATCAATAAAATAAAAGACCTCCACATTCTGGTAGGGGGTAAACTCGGTGTTTTTCGTTGGTGCTTAACTGACTTTAGCCCTTTATAAAACTAGTTTGTAATGTTAATTATATTAAAAGCTTTATTTTTTTGTGTACATCTGTATTTTCTTTTGGTGTTGTCTGATTTTTAAACACCAATATGGATACATTTAATTTAAATCATGGTCTAATATTTTCATTTTTCATATAGAGATTGAGGATAAAGTCCGAGTAAACCCCTTTATTTTCACCTACTGAATATCTCAACCTACCGGAAGTTGACTAGATGTGAAAGTTTTGAATGCCGACAGTTTCACTGACATAGCTCACTACATTACAAGTAGCTCATCCACATTTAACGTGAAATGTGAAAGTTCTGCTATTTTCACGTGAAGACATGATCCTTGTTTTTATTTTACGTGATCACGTGAACCCCCCACCCCCTTTGGGACCCCCATCCAGGTTATGTAATGTTCAGGGTACAAATGTCTTGCTCTAGTTTTCTACGATTCGGCCTCATTTGTGTATTATGATATGACAATATGTCCAATTATTAAAATCTCACAAGTTGCAAGTTAGGTGATAATTAGTTTTTCCAACTTTCTGTAGAAGTTTCATGATTTTGAAGATGTACAAGAAAAGCTTACTTGACTGTCTGAAGTTTTCATAAATACCAAATCAAACGTAAACAATGCCGTTATTACAACTGAAAAACAATGTTTATACAACATTTTGAAACTAAATTCTACGTGTCGAAACGAAATTTTCCGGGAAATATCTAGAGTTGACTTTTTAGTTTCACACAGTAAAGAGCTAATTTTACGACAATGACCTTGACCTGTTTTTTTCAAAAGAATGTATCGAATAAGTTCAAGGTCAACGTAACTAACCGTTATGCACCAAACATTTCAGAAATAAATAAGGTTTTGATCCAAATTGTGGAAGTTCAATAGAAATTAAGCTTTTAATGTCGTTTCGTCAGTTTGTGGCACCCGTTTTACGACGGAAGTTGTCCAATCAACTGTTTGCGTGTTGTTGTCTCAAAACAAACTCACATGTACATGGTTTGCCTTGTACTTTGAAGCATGACGTACCGTTGACTTTGCCTCATTTAAAACAAGTTCATAATTCAGCCATTCAACTGTGCAAAATGGCTGATCAGTCCAGAAATGCTTGGATCTTGAAAGGTTTGTGTGTTGATTTTTCTGAAGTTCTGTCTATAATTTGATACTGCAACAGCCAACACCCTATACTTTTGGGATAAGTATGTTCTGGTGGAGTATAATTTCATTAACTAGTTTGGTTAAAGGATATTTTTGCATTTGTTTTTTGATGAGCACATGATATTTACCGTTAAATTATGTTTGCGAGAGCTACAAGGAATTCTCCGAGAGTGAAGGATAAGTGAAAAAGTAAGTCTTCTGCTAATTTATTTGGTGATATTCTGGCGATAGTCACCGCCACTTTGCCGCAGACCTCATTTGCATGATAAACGTGTGCGTCAACTTTGCAACAAACTTCATTTGCTTAAAATGTTTCTTTGCAATCTTCTGGTGATGCTTGTGGTGATGTTTGCAGCAAAGTTGCGGCAATGTTCGCCAACACAACTTTGCAGTAAACTTCATTTGCATAACACTTTTAGCTGTAATCTTTTGGCGATGTTTGCAGCAACTTTGCCGCAGACCTCATTTACATAGTAAAAGTGTGCGGCAACTTTTTCAGAATAAAAAATGGACTGAAATTATGAAATAGAACAATGGTACGATGAAGGATGGAAGTGTAGCATGGTGTTCTATGGTATCACGGTACTTAAATGGTTTGACGAAAAAAATAAACTGTAAAAAAATATTTAAAGAAAAAGTAAACTCAAATGCTTTCTGTGACCCTTCTACTAAATTGTTGTGATATAAAATGTAATCAATTTTACGTAAAATGTCAGAATTAGATTTGAAAAGAGGGGTACCCTCACTGAACTTATTATTTTAAGAGTTCTATGGTATCAAGAATGAATTAATGGTGTTTTACGGCACGTCGACACATAAATAGGTCATATTGTACGCAAAAACTGATGAATGATGATGACATGAAGGATTAATTAAAAATTAATGTAAATATATAAAGATATAACTATTTACAAGTAAGGGATGATATGGTAGTAATATAAACTATATATGTAAATCAACAAATGCCCGAAAACGGGTATATAAAGAGGTAAATATATACAAGAACATATTATAATGATTTATATAGCCTGACTTCCTTCAGGAAATCTAAAACTAGACTAAAATCTATAGTATTAAATAACTCGGTCATAGTATTAACATTGTAGTACCTTTGACGCATAGGATCAAGGTCTACACATTCCAGCAATATGTGTTTGACCGTAAACGGTGCAAAGCAGGGTATACATTCTGGTAATTGCTCACCTTGTAATAAATATGAATGAGTATAACGTGTATGCCCTATCCTGCACCTGGCTAGGAGAACTTCCTCTCGACGAATGGGTCTACTAGAAGAGCGCCATTCTCCGAGTAACGGTTTAATTGAATGGAGTTTATTGTTGACTGACAAATCCCAAGCGGCTTGCCAAGAGTTACGAATAAATGTGTTAATACAACTTTTAAAGAAATATAAAAATATCGGACAGGGAAAGTAGCATTCAAGGAGGACAGTCAACCACAAAACACAGAAACAAACATGGAAACAGACAAACAAGAAGGCAAAAGTAATAATAAAAGTAAACGACATCACAAACACAAAAGGGTTGACAATAGGGCTACCGCCTTGGAACGGTCAGTAGCAAAGTAGGCCACTGGGGGTTTAAACCGGTTCTAGGGTGCACCAAACCTCACACTTACCCTACTGTCATCCCATTAAAACAGGACAGTGTAAATAAAGAAATCCCCGCCATAACCTAATCTCTAACCAACAAGTTAGCATCAATAGGCAATATTAGTAAAACACAAATATGCTCGTGTAAATATAATATAAAAAAAAAATCGGTATATGGTAATTTAGTAAACCTAATGCTGCTTTAGCAGCACTTTCAGCTCTATCATTACCATGTATTCCTACATGGCTTGGAAGCCAGCTGAAAATAATAACATTATCAACTATAAGAGAATTGTACTTTTCTAACAGTTGAAGTACAACTGGGTTTAACCTTTCATCTCTTCAAGCACTGGGTAATATGAAACATGATAATATCATGTTTCATATTACCCAGTGCTTGAAGAGATGAAAGGGAATCAGAAAATATTACAAAATGGTCATCATCAGATTTCTGAATATAATTTAAGGCAAGTTCAATTGCCTTAAGTTCAGATGAAAAGATAGAGGCCTTGTCAGTATGGTATCAAGATATATACACATAATATTATTGTGTATCCTGTATTTGTTAGTCACTGGTATAAGATTAAATGAGTGACCATTTCTAGAAACAATCAGACTAAAAATTAATACATTTTATAACCTTCAAGGTATTAATGGAAACTGCATTTATGGACTATCATATGGGTGATGAATTTTAAAGATCTTAAGAAAATTGTCAGCATGTTTGCATTATTTTGAAATATCCTTTTATTTATGATAAATTCAATTACTTGATCATGTTTATTAGTTGTACCTAAAGTCAGAGATGCCTACTGTGTTATAGATTGGACACTACCGTGATACCGTAGAACCCTTGATATCATAGGAAGCCAGTATAGTTTATATGTAAGTTGATGTTTTATAATGACCCAAAAGGTGGATAAAGCAATAGTCAGTGACATCAAGGCTTATGTTATTAGTAATGAGAATAGAATTAAAGGGCTATATGTGCTGATGTGAAATAGTTAGCAGCAGGGGACGAAATATATTTTACTGTATACTCGTCCTGTAGAGTGGCAACAGGGCTAGTGGCATTGACATGTTGCTCATCCTTATAGAATGTTTACTCGTCCTGCTCTGATTGTAAAAGTTCATAAGTCAAAGTAGTCAGATACCATCATTTAACACTATTATATATAAATAAAACAAAGGGAAATAATGTGTTGTTTTTTTCTTTATATAAATCGATGAAAATTATGAAACTTTGACCAGTGTTATATGAATGAATGAATGAATGAATGAATGAATGAATGAAAGTCTTTATTTTAAGAGGGTGACCCAATTAACATTAGCTAATCTTCCTTGGGGCCCTCTGAATAAAACACATATTTATACATACATACAAACACATTAACAATATAATCAGTGATTTGACAGAATAATATCATATAATAATAGAAATCAAAATATATCAGTTCAATGATGGTAAAAGTTAAAGCATTTTCCCTGTAATTAAGATATAAAATAGCAATACACGACACATTCAAATATAGAACATTTAGCATTAGAGATCAAACAGAGGCAGTGGTTTTGAAATTATTTAAACACCAATTTTTTAATTTTTTTATAGTTAAAATGATTAATCTTTTAAACTTTATTTAAAATTAGAAGTACGAGTATGAAAATTATCCCGACTTTATCCACTTGATAAAATTAGAAGTAAAACTGTTTATTGTAGGACAGAGTCTAATATAATCTGGGATACTATTCCATACTTTAGCCCCAGAGTAAGACATGCTTCCTTTAAATAATTCTTTATTTGGTTTCGGTATTAAAACATTTAAATGGTTTGATGACCTTAAGTTTCTGTGATTATTATTATTGTACTGAAACATGTTTTGAATGTAAGACGGAGTGGCATTTTGAAATACCCTATACATAAATTTTGCCTTTTGAAGTAAAATTCTATGTTCAATACTAAGTACATTAATACTCAATAAAGCTTCATTTAGGTTAGTGTATTGCTCACCTAGGATAATATGACATGCCCGCCGCTGTAATCGAATAAGAATTTGAATGTTTGATTTGTTTGTACTTCCCCAAATAATATTACAGAAATCTAAATGTGGTTGTATATATGCCTTATAAAACAGAATCCTATAATGTAATGGCAGAAACAATTTTATTCTTGATAAGAGCCATAAATTTGTGGAAATCTTTTTCCGAACGAAGGTAATGTGATTGTCCCATTTAAGATTTTCATTAATATGAACTCCAAGAATTTTATCCCCTGCTGTTAGCTCTAAATTAACATCTTTATAGTGTAATGATAATTTTTTATTTACCAATTGAGAACGTTTTTGTGGCGTAGTAATTAATAGGACTTTTGTTTTAGCAGCATTTAAAACCATACCATTATCTAAGCACCAGTTACTAACATTATTTAAAGCTCTTTGCAAATTTCTTTCAACTACTGTTTTCGATAAATTTATATCATATATAGTGGTATCGTCTGCATACATATCTACATTAGAATCATTTTCTTGTACATACAACGGCAAGTCATTAATAAATAATAGAAATAATAGTGGTCCTAGAATGGATCCTTGTGGAACTCCACAGGTAGTAATTTGTTTATCTGAAATAACACCATTAACGCTTACCGACTGTGTTCTATTAGTGAGATAAGATTCAAACCATTTAATAGTAATGTTACTGCATTTGTATATTTTTAACTTTTTTAATAGTATATCGTGCGAACATAAGTCAAAAGCTTTTGAAAAATCAAGCATTACAACACCGACAATTTCACCATTATTTAATGACTTCAACCAGTTATCTATCATATGCACAAGAGCAGTTTCACAGCTATGTTTTTTTCTAAATCCGCTTTGTGATTTACATAATAACTTATAATGGTTAAGATAAGTAATAAACGAATCATGTACATGTTTCTCAATTAATTTTGAAAGTGTTGGTAGTATGGATATTGGTCTGTAATTATTTACATCGTTTGCTAGTCCTTTTTTGAATAAAGGGTTTACTTTAGCTGATTTCCATTGATCTGGGAAAACACCCTGTGATATACTACAATTAATTATATGTGTGATACTGCTTGATATAACATCTGCAGATAATTTTAGTAATTTCGGCCCTATCTGATCGAGGCCTGTAGCTTTTGACACATCTAAGTTAGTAAGCATTTTACGAGTTTCAGATTCTGTTATTAATGGAATGTTAGAGTTCATGAGATTCGGGACATTTGCATTTACAAAGTTTTTAACATTTATGAAATCAGAATCTGGGATTGGTTCTTTTAAATTTGAAGCTATGTTTACAAAAAAAATATTAAACTCATTAGCAATTTCTGTCTTGTCATTTATGTCTTGATTATTTATTTTAATATTATTTATTACATTTGATTTATTTTTATTTTTTGAAGACGCACCATGCTCTCTAAAAATCTTCCAAATTGATTTAGGGTCCGATTTACCTTCTTCGATTTTTCTTTCATAAGATGAATTTTTAGAAACATTTATCAACCTGTTAACTTTGTTTCGTGCATTTTTATAATTGTTTATATCGCCTTTGGTTTTAAATTTATCTCTTTCTTTCATTGAATCTAAAATTTCTGGATTTAACCAGTCTGGTTGCTGCAAATTCTTTACTCTATGAATCTTAACTGGAATGTGATTTTCTATTACACTTGAAAAATTAGACACCCAGGTGTGAAGTACTTCGTTTGTATCAGTGTTATTATTCCTAACACCCCAGGGTATGCTGATAAGATCTGCTATGAAAGCTTCTTCAGAAAATGTTTTAAAAGATCTGTATTTAATAAAATTGTGAGAATATTTTTTTTCTTTAAAATTTAACTTACGAGTGCAAAACACCGGGAAGTGATCGGATAGACCTATTCTGGGGACATTTACATGATATATATTAAGATCACAATTACAGTAAATATGATCAATCAATGTTTTTGAATTAAGACATTCTCTTGTTGGTTCTTTGACTAATTGTTTTAAGCCAATTGATGAAATAAAATTTGACCACTCGACGTTTATATTTCTATTTAATAAATCGCGATTGATATCTCCTAAAATTATAATTTGTTTTTCCTCTAATTGAACCTTTTCTATATGAGAATCAAAATTTGGGTCCCATTTTATTTACAAATAATAATTTAAGCTTCTTTTTTTTCAAACTCACGAATGTATTACTACAGACTTCTTAGTGTCTATGCTCATTTTTTCATGTATACATTTCACTGAATAAAAGTCAGACAGTTATTTGGTTATGCTCAATATCTGCTTACTTACGGACAGTGACCCTTTAAATAGTAAGCATATCATTTAAATCGTCAAGATATGTTTTTAATCTTACTGTCTTAAGGATATAGTCTTGAAATCAAGAGTATTTACAAAAGTAGTGTCCATTTTTTTAAATCATGTCGATGTAGTGTCCATTTATTTAAATCATGTTGATTTATTAAAATATGGTGCAGTCCATGATGTTAAACATGTTAAATAGTGAAGAAAAACAAATTTGAGTTAAATAGTTTTGTTACAAACGGCGCCCCATATAGAACAAGTTGGAATATGTTAACACTGCATGTATTCATTTTGAACAGAACTGACAAAATATGATCTCATCATTATATGGGTTGGTAAGTTAAATAGTATGCAGAATTCATACTGTAAATTAAAACTCTGAAATACAAATTTATCCTAATCCCTAACTCACAAAGTTGACAAAGCCATACAATAATAAATTCCATCCAGACATGCGTAAAATGCAAATGCTCATTTTCATGGAAATGCCAAAAACTCCTCTTTTTCTACATTACTTTCATTTTCATGAAGATGTCCAGCGCTGTCATTTCGGCATTACTCACATTTTCATAGAGATGTCGAGCGCTGTCATTTCGGCATTACTCACATTTTCATAGAGATGTCGAGCGCTGTCATTTCTGCATTACTCTCATTTTCATAGAGATGTTGAGCGCTGTCATTTCACTTGTTTTTTTCCAAATTTCCTCAAAGGCAAACAATGACTGGATAAGATGTCACCAATTTTAAACAATCGGTACCAAATCCATGAAATAGAGAATAAGATCGTGCCCATGCAGTTGAGGACTGATTTGATGATACTTAATAAATCGCATGATGATAGAATTCTATTTACGTGCACACAGATCTTCCAGCAGGAGACCCTCCAGGAAAATCTTGCCAAAGCGACAGTTATATACCGGACACACTAGCAACTACTGTTAACACAGACATATTAATAAATATTTGTTATTAGGTCTGTGCTGTAAACCAGGGTGATGTTTTAACCGTTTTGGTGCCTGAATCACTGTTTAATACAGAATTTCTGTGAGATTTAACTTACAAAGGATATTACTCTCTGCACACAGGTCAAGTGGCTTTACATCACCTCCATAGGATGGTATTCTTATTGTTAAACAGAAATCCTTCAAGTAATGAAGATTATTTGCTGTGTGCCTGGCTGGAGTAAGAAACTGTAGTGTTGACCTTGACATATTAATATGCATGTTCTGTTTATACTTATTAATATGCATGTTCTGTTTATATGTATCAGATAATATGTACCAGGGCTCCGGAAATATGGTTGCCCGACGCCCCGGGCAAGTGGAATTTGGGTGCGGGCAGGTGTCCTTCGCAAATCTGGTTGTCCGACACTTGCCCGACTGGACGTTTCCGTTTTAGACAAAAAATCAAACGAAAACTCGGCTTATCATAAAGTGTGCCGATTACGAACCCATCGCTTTCGCCGCGAGCGGTAATTAAGAAATCCCTCCCACTTCGACAGTTTGTCAAAACCTGATTGGCCGAGGAAAGTTAGAGGTGCCAATCAAAAATGTCCATGCGCCGATAGCATTAATAATATTCATATCCCTATTTATACTAAAGTGTGTCCTCTACTAACATGATAAGACCATCCCAAAAATTAATCCAATTATAATCAAATTAATCCAATTATAATCGATAAAACGTAACCATTGTAAAGTTTGTAGACTTCTGTTATGCATTATTTTACGCGCAACATAAATCATATGTTTAGCCGAACTTTCGAATTATGTTTGAAGAGTATAACCGCACCAAGATTTTATGCAACGCATATTGTGTATTGACGCTGAATGTTATCGTAAAGGTAATGAATACACACTGATCAGTCCGCCAAGTACTTATAGCTGTGTAAAAGGTGAAACGCGGGTCATTGGAAAATTGTAAACAAACAGCAATTTATAAACGATTACGGCAAGTACTGTACTATACACATATAAAGTAGAAATTAATTACTGGCACTAATTAAGGAAGGTATGTGAATGCAGCTGGTTGCTTTATTGAAGTTATTTTGACACATATTATTAAACAATCTTTGTTTGCGAGTTTGTATTTTGTTTGGCACATTTGGTAACACGATTATCACTTTATTTGTGGCCTGGCGTTGACGATTAAAGCTGAGTAGGCAGATGTTTTGTTTGCAGTTACTATAAAGGGAAACTTTTGAAACACATTCACGGATGTTGATGTAAAATTGATGATGTAATCAAAGGCGGTTTGGAAATGTGTGAAAGGGGTCATTGTTTCTTTTGATATTCATGAGTTTATATGGTAATTCATAGGAATCGGACGTATTGTAAACATAGTACAGTATCCCCATATGTAGGTCCCCGCATGTATATAAAAATATATTTTAATATACTAGTAGTGGATAGTCAATGTGGTTTATTACATGCATTTACAATATGTCCGATTCCTGTGGGTAATAACATGATGCAGTATTTAATAAATGATCCTTCATTATTTCAACAATCTTACAAAAAAAAGTTACAAATTAACCATGTCTCTATTACGTTCCTTGTAAGGACAAAACCTAAACATGTGTCTAAAATTACTGAGGAAAATACACCTGGTGATCTTAGAAATGTTGATTTGTGTGATTCTGGTGGTCAGTCTGTCACAGTGAACTTGGATTTAAGGATAGTAGAGATGGTGTTGATTTGTGTTCACCCAGCCAATCTGAAAATGGATCTATTTCTCGTGATTCTCCAGTGAAATCCAGCCCTAAACGTAATCTACTACCCACCATGGATACGTCGGTGGCGCGCAGCGTCTAGAAAAGTTTGGTACGTTGACAAAGGCTTGATTTTGGGACAAGTGACTTTTGAATTTGGGGCAAGTGACATTTTGGACAGGGCAAGTGGATTTTGAACAGGGCAAGTGGATTCTGAAAATCCACTTGCCCTGGGCAAGTGGATTTTCAAAATATTTCCAGAGCCCTGTGTACATGTATTAAGATATCTGAATAAATGGGATTTCAGAAGATAACTGAGAAGAAAAAAAGACAGAAACTGTAGTGCATTTAACATGTTTAAGAGTTTGCTTTATTTTCTTGAATTATGTATTTGTTTATGTTAAATCATATATGTTACTACATAACATTTCAGATGATCCAAGACTGGTCTCTGCTCGTCAGAAAGATTTCTTCACAGACATTCTTGATGACCGACGACACACAGGCGACATCAGCTGGGCATTGCGCCAACGTGATGTACCAGCGTACAAGTACCACAAACCACGGTCTTCAGCCCAGATAAAAGACCATGTTCTTAAAAGTGAAAGAGTCAGATATGCTGCGGAAAAGGTAACCCATATTGTTTAGAAACATCGTTTGGTACTGAATACAGCTTGTGTTCAAGTTTTGTTAAACATATTTGGTCTTTCACTGCACTATTTTAATATGTCAGTAATTTAGAAGATTAATGTATAATACACCAAGTGAATTACACCCTTGTAACGATTTTACTTCAAAATGCATTTAAATTTTAAAATGGCAAAATAAATTGAATGAAAAGAAATGACTAAATTAATAGATAGTTTCTGAACTCTAGATAAGCTTCATATCTGCATAATAAAACGCCAATAAATAAGCCAGAAAAATGTAAAAAATTATAAGGAAAACAAAATATTTATTTCAATGCGTAGCGAAACATAAACATACAGAGTTAAACATTTTGTCGATCTCTCTCTCTTCAGAATGTATGTTTTTTCGAACTCGTCATGTGCTGTATGAAGCAGTACTCGATTAGAACATATTCAGAACAAATCTACTTGACAAAACAAAATTTCATTAACGGGTTTCGGGTTTATGTTTACTTCTGAAAACATGTTGAAATAATGTATAATTAATAGGTACTGTAATCCACTCTTTGTATTTTATATCCTGATAATTTTTCCCGTAAAAATACGAAAACATATCTTTGTTCGCGGGCTCTCGACAGACAGAAAATAGTATAAACATTGATCACAACGTAAATAATATTACGAGTTGTCTTTCCATGAATGCTGACATTTCTTCTGAGTCTGCACATTTGTTTGGCAAATATTGTTTTATTTAATTGACCAAAGTGTTACAAAGTAAAAAAGAAACACAAACAAAACATACACACACGTGAGCATAACTTTAAAACAACTGTTAAGACTGCAATGAAACTTCACACAATGATAGAGGGCAATGAGAGGAAGTGCAGAGTGCAAGAACCGTAACTCTGTTATCATTTGAATTTGATTTATGCCCTTTGTAATTTTATACTTAGAATATTTGTCCAGAGCATAACTTCAAAACTACTGATGTAACTGCAGTGAAACTTACACAATGACAGAGGGAAATGAGAGGAAGTACAGTGTGCATAAACCGTAACTCTGTCTCATTCAGCTTAGAGTAATTGCCCCTTGTAATTTTATACTTGGAATTCTTATCCGGAGCATAATTTTAAAACTACTGATGGGACTGCAGGTTGAAAACTGCTGGGTGATAAGTTGAGGATATATTTCGGGGAGCATCCATCGGTTCTACCTATTTTCTTGTATACTTTAGGTATCAGAGGAAACAGGAACTCCCTTACCAGATATCATGAAAGAAGCTAATTCGATTGTTGACGAAATGGCGCATAATCTGCGTACAGGGGTCATAAGGGGGTTTGCTGTCATCCTTATCAAAGTGATGAAGCAGCTGTTTCAGAGAATATACGTCAACGAAGAACAAATCCAAAAGGTAAACTATTTTGGCATCTTTCGTATAAGTGACTGTTGCTTTGAACATTTATTATTATCTGACCTATTGACCTTATGCCCCTCTACATCACCCACTGTGATTGCTTAATTTTTTACAGAATTATGGCCCTTTCTTTGACGTAGAATTTTCCAAGCGGGTGTATTCATCACCTCAGTGCTAGTTCTAGTTAATATTTTATTATATCACAAAACCTGACCATTCACCTTTCTGTTCCTTTAAGCTTCTATAATCATCCTGCAGTACATGTATTTCTGAGATATTATATCTATGATGATATTTCAGTCTTCGAATTAAACCACTAGTCCGAAGCCCGGGGCAAGTAAACTGTCATTCGGGCTAGTGAATTTTTTTTAATTTATGTAGTCGGGCTAAAGGAAAATGTACGGGTTTTCATTGAGTGTATAAGAATTCGGGCTAGTGACACAAACAATTTAATTCAAAGACTGATATTTAATTGTATTGTGAAATTGCAGGTGCGTGAAGTATTGAAGGATTATCCAGTATTATTGATGCCGAGCCACCGAAGTTACCTCGACTTCCTGTTGATGTCCTACGCGTTCTTCCATTACGATCTCCCCTTACCAGTTATCGCTGCTGCAATGGGTAAACTGATATTCAAAAATAAAATAAAAATTTAATTATTGAGAAAAAAATAATGTTTATCACCAATAAGTCAGACCTGGTGTGCGGATTATATAAATGATGGCATAGGCTGTCTTTTTCAGCTCACCTGTTTTTGACAAAAATTGATGAGGTCTTGTATTCACTTGATTGTCATCTGTGTCCCCTGGTTTACGTTTTGTATACCGGTATGTAGGCTTGTATCATTCTAAGAAGCTACTTCAGATCATGAATTAAAACTTTACACATGCATTTGGCATCATTCAACAACTTCATAGAGCCAGGTTTTATAACTCTTGCTTTTATTTTAGAAAAAATATGGCTTTATTCTAAGAAGAATTTAGTGAAAGCTTTGTATGTTAGCTTGTATCTCAAACCGACAAGCGTCTGCTCTGACCGGCTGTGCCTCATATTGAGTCTACTCTTTAGATCTAGTTCCTTTTGTGATATCCTTGCTACTGTACTCTTCAACCAAGGTTGCCCCATTACTAAAAACATACCAAAATCAACTACAAGCTCATGAAGGTAGTCATCTGAAACCACTGGGCATATTGCACTAAATATGGCAATCATGTAAAGTTACCCTTTATCAAGTTTATGTTTTTTATGGTCGTCTGATTTCCAAAATGTTTCCAACAGTGATGATACTTTGTCATAAAAGTACTTAATTTAAATATTGCGATCCCTGTGATCGGAAAAATAATGTCAACCTCGGCTTCGCCTGGGTCGACATTATTTTCCTCAGGTTGAAAATATCCACTGTCGCCCTCACTGGGGGCGTCCGTGGCCGAGTGGTTAACGTCTCTGACTTGAAATCACTTGCCCCTCACCGCTGTAGGTTCGATCCTTCAGGGGCCTAGGAATCTCTATGTGAGGAAGCTATCCAGCTGGCTTGCGGAACGTCGGTGGTTCTACCCAGGTGCCTGCCCGTGCACGAAAATTGCCCGGAGGGGCACCTGGGGTCTTCCTCCACCAATGGAAGCTGGAAAGTCGCCATATGACCTTAGCTGTTGGTGCGACTATAAAATCCAATTCAATCAATCAATCGCCCTCACTGGGATGAGATATTTATTTTATTATACCGAAAAAAAGGTTTTTGGAAAAATGAAACGTGTAGACAAATTTAAAATAAGGAGAATGTTTTTATTTATTTTTTAACCAGTTTTTTAAGTAACACATTATGGTCAACAAAAGTATAATTCACATCTTCAAACAAATTATTGCACATTACATCATCATTATGACCAGAACTGGTATGAATATGTTTACCATGTAGGTACCAACTTGGTAGGTTTATCTCTTCATTAAAAACAAACATACTTATTTTATTGTTTGCCGAACATTATAATAGTAAAGGTTGTTTGTACCTTCATCATGTGACCAGGAATACATTATGCCATTTCAAAAACATATTTTTAAAGTAGAGTTGCATAACATGTGCATTATAAGCAGTGTCCTTAAATAAAACTTAAACAATTTTACATGGCAATTTTCTCAGATTTCATGGGAATGAAATTTTTTGGTTGGCTGTTGAGAAATTCTGGTGCCTTCTACATCCGTCGCAGTTTTGGAGATGACCAGCTTTACTGGGCAGTGTTCACGGAGTACGTACAGACGCACATATGCAATGGTGACTCACCTGTAGAGTTTTTTGTTGAGGGGACTAGAAGCAGAACGCAAAAGTCACTTGCTCCAAAGTTAGGTGAGTTGTTTAATTATTACCGGAATTAAAAATCACTCGCTTCCAAGTTTGTTGAGTTTTGTGATTACTGTCAAACTTGAAAATGTCAAACTTGCTCATGAGACCATGTGCATTGAGTGGCCAATTGCCATAAGCGACCACTTTTTAACCCTACTAACCCAGGGATTTTTTCGGAAATAGGGGAAGAGGCCCAGGCCATTCAATAGGGGAAAATAAAGCGCGTTTATCGAATTAAAGGGGGAAAATAATAAGATTTCGAGATATAGGGAGAACAGTGTATTAGACAGAAATGGAAGATTTGCGTGTGTAAATATGCAAAAGAGGTACATTTTAGATAAACTGTCTTCTATAAATGTATCCCAAACATAATAATGATGAGAAAGTTAGAGGGGGAAATAATGTTAAGCAAAAAACAACAAAACATTATGAAAAAAATTTGAGGGGAATTTTCTCAGGCAAAGAGGGGAAAAAAGTAGAATATCGGCCCCTTCCCCTAGCAAAATAGACTACTTTTTTTGTTTATGAAGGAAAAAAATCCCTGTAACAGTTTTTCTTCTTTATTTTAAGTGTACTAAGAGGACATTGCTCACTGCTTTCACAGGTCACCTATTTTCTTCCCAATTACCATAGTTACGATCTTTAAGCAAAACCGCTATAAACAAGCTGAGGTGATCACTTTTCCATGAGCCATTAGATAATTAAAGTAGTGTAACTGACCAAGATTATCCCACCTTCGGTAACAAATGTTATCAATTTAAATCGGACAGGTGAAAAGTTTTTGTACAGATATTCAGGCATTTCAATTTATAATTATTTGCATTATTCATAAATCAATTATTTCTTGTTGTAGGCATGCTGTCTGCATCTTTGGAACCCTACTTTAAGGCCCAGGTCCCTGACATCATGGTGGTACCAGTCAGTATATCGTATGACAGGGTCCTGGAAGAGAAGCTGTACGCGTACGAGCTGCTGGGAGTCCCCAAGCCGAAGGAGTCGGCTTCAGTATGTAGACTTCTTTTCAGATAAATAATACATGTTGTATAGCAGATTATTAATGGAGGATATTTGATTGTTTCCTGTTAACTTGTTTTTTCTTTGAGAAATTAAGTTTTTTCTTTGAGAAATTAAATTTACTTAACTTTTCAAATATTAAATTGATCTTAGTTTTCTTTCTATGACAGTATTAAAAGCACACAAACACATACACATATATTCATAAGGGTTGACCAAAATATAAAACTGTTTGTGTTATGTCCCTTGATTAGCAGAACTTGTAGTTGAAAGGTCAGGTTGCTTCGGTTGTGGGAGCTTCCGCTTATCTGACAGCTAAACTTGGTAACTTTGTTATTGAACTTCAGGGTGTGTTTAAAGCACGAAGCATTCTGGCTGAGGACTTTGGCAATGTCCACATGCATTTTGGGGAGCCTGTGTCGATCAGGAATTACTCTATGGGCCAGGTGGACAGGACAGCGCATAGTGCATCACCAAGGTAAAGGGCCATGCCGAGGTGTCAACGTGAAACTGTTATAACTTTTCTGTATTTATTTATAATTATGCAAGTTTCGCGTTCACCTCTGGATGCATTTGCTTAAAACAGCTTGACTTCTGGACATTTTCCATTCAATAAGTAATAGATAAAGTCTGGTCTCAGCGAGTTGGCTTATTTAAACATCGAGGTGTTTAAATAACCAACAAGCTGAGACAGACTCTATCTTGTTTGTAGCATGGTGTACTTAGTAACACTATGACCGTACTCTAAATTCCAGTATCTGGTAGTTGTAGTACTGTATAGTCACCCCCCGTTAGTTACCCTAAATTAAACAATTTGTTGCTCTGCATTCATCAAAGGAAATGTCACCGACCATGCTACAATGCTTAAAAAAAGGACTGTCCAACTGACACAATAAAATGATGAGAGAGGTGGCATCAAACAGCGTGGTTCTATGAATACACAGATGCTCATTGCTGTCCAAGTCTTTTGTACAGTTGGGGCGCGGATTACGACTAATCACACTCAACACGGGGATTTTATCTTACCGCGGACACACTGATTTTGTCCCCGCGATCCGTGGACAGTACACTCAATGTGGGGTCAATACATTTCGTCCACCGGGACACAATTACAGAGGTCATCTGTTTAAATTCGCACCTCGTGCAACCCGGTGTGAAATCGCAGGCCATCGCCGGAATTTACCTTCGTTATCGATGTAGATCATTTTACCCAGATACAATTTATACATGTACTTTTTACATGCAGTACATCGGCGTAGTTTCTATTGAAATTCACTTAGTACATGTACATGTATGTTTATTATTAAACGTTTTTGCATGTTATTAAATACTGTGTATTGTCAGTACACCTATAATTGTTGTCGTTCACTGGTCGCCTGTATAATTGTCTGTAAATAGCAACGTGTATCGGCCGTGTGCAGTCGGGTGTATTGAAAGTGTGTAAGGTTGTTTTCATATTGCAGGATGTATTGTTTTACATAATATTTAAAAGGACATAATCTGTTCATGCATAAGACCAAAACTGAGGTAATTAAGTAAGTACTACTAGCTAAAAGTTTGAGAACAATAATTAATTAACTCAGCATCCACCACGTTCGCTAAGTGGTGCTGACAGTGCATTCTAAAAATAAAAAAAAAGACGTCCTGGGATACCCCTCTACTTTCTACACAGTTTATGAAGAAATAGAAGGTCTTCCAAATGTATAACATACAAAGGTGAAAGGACAATGAACTAATTTTAGCGTATACGATGCACATGTATTTGTTTCACAAGGCTCAAGTGTTCTAGAAAAAACTTGGACTGCGTTAACGATTTTTCAACAAGCTTTTGACGGCTGTATTTCAGTGTGGTAAACCCATCTAACCCGGTCATTATCAGGAACAAATAGGCTAGATCGGCGAATTAGAAATAATATTATTTGTGCATATATTGTACATGTTGTAGTGTTTCCCCCAGCCTTGAAAAAGGGCAGGGTAAATAAAAAAAAAAGGGCATTTTTAACGCGCAAAATTAGTAAAGAAAATCTTTGTGATATAACGTCGCTTTTATGATATGAGTACGAGTTTTCATCAATATTCTATATCTACTTCTCTGCACAGGTATTAGGCGCATAATTTGGTCACTATTACCACACACCCACCCACCCCACACCCACCGAAAAAAAAAAACATCTAAAAAGTAATTTAATAACATTTTAAACGTTTTCTAAAAAAAAAAAAATTGAAAAGTTTTAAAATGTTATTAAATGTACATAAAAAAAATATATGATTTTATTTTTTTTTAGGAAAGTTTAAAAATGTTATAAATGACTATTTGGATGAAGTTTTTTTTGGGAAGGGTGGGGAATAGTAGAGACCAAATTACGCGCCGAATATACCTGTGCTTCTGTGTATTGCGTGAATACAAATAAAATAAAAAAAGTATTTAGTTTGATGTGGTGGTATAATGGTATTATTACATTAATTTGTAGTAAAATATGATTTGTGACTCCTGATTCAAAACTTACCAAACAGAAGTCAATAAACCATAATTTACTCATTTGTAAGTTTCACAAACTATTACAAACATCAAATATTCTATTCATTAAAAAAACAGACAACAACATTTATTCTAGTCTGCAGATCGCGAAAATTAGCGTACAAAAGAAAACAACAACGGTACAACAATATAATTACTTCAGTCATTAATTGCCAATCTTCGGTGGGGAATACCTATCTTGTATCATCTCATCAACTCATCAAAGAGCCGATTATAATGCCGCAGATAATTGTTCGTAATCCAATAATTACATCTTCTATGAAAACAAACATGTCCCAAGTACGATACACAAACCTGTCCCAAGTACGACAAAGTCGTTGGTTACCGCAACGTCGATTATACTAACAGTCTGGGTTCTCCCCAGGATTTTTTTCAGGTGCTGGCACACACACTTCGAAGGGTTGTCAATGAAAAACACTGAATACCTCATCCATATGCAATCGCATTAATAAACGAGTTCTTCGAGTGTATTAAAACAGGGCCGCTCATTGTTATAATTTACGATTGTTTGTGAAAAAAAAAGCATATCACGCTTTTGGGGGAAAGATGCACATCCATATAAGTTTAATTACATACCTTATCAATGAAATACACTGAATACCTCATTGAATCGCATTAATAAACGAGTGCTTTGAGATTATTAAAAAGGTTCGCATTCTTCTCGCAAAACATTCCAGGGCCGCGCAAATGACCTAGATATTCGGCAAAGTGATGATTGGGTGGCCGCCGACTTGATTTCCCACTACCCCTGCAGCGAGAAACTTGTTATTTGGGGAGTGTGTATTCACGGGAACCAATGCTTATCACAAGAGTCACGCGTGATCAGTTACCTGTAACGGTACACACTGGAAATATCCCATGGCTAAATCTGGTGATGTCGGGTTAAAGGTCACACGACCTGTCAAAGTGCGTGTGTGTATTTCCAGAGACTGCAGTCGCGAGCAGTTTTAGAAAGGGCACTGCGGGGCGGCACGTAATTAATGCGTGGCGGTATGTAAAGACTGCATGGCGGGGCGAATAAAGGACATAATATTTTATTACAATTTGTTATGCCTGCTCTAATACCCCTGCGTTTCAACGCGAACCTTACACAGAGGAACGCGGTGATTGCTTTCTTCCGAGACTGGATTTTGCAATCTCGGTGATTTTGACGGTCTCGGTGAATCCCCGGGATATTTTGGGTGACAGTCCGCAGTATGATCACGGGGATTTGTGACTTCGATTGAAAAACGGTCGCGGGGATACTGCGAAAAAGTCGTAATCCGCGTGGCACCAACTGTATGAAATTCCGGTAAAATATACTGGTATTAAATAAATAGAACCTATGTTTTACAGAAAAGAGTTGCATAATAAATATGGTATAAAGAATATATTTTTGAGAAAATTTTCCTTGATATATATTATGAACTGCACATTTTGGGCCTAATCTACCTTTCTATAAACTTGATAGCCTATGATTCATAAACAATCGTTTTGATTTTGACAACTGAAAATTTGTCCAACGATTTCTGAAAATAGTGTTTTTGTCACGCTCACTTTAATTTAGATACTTTTCTCATGGCAGCGGCATCAACATTTGGTTAAAGTTTTCTTGATAGTTTATATATATATCTCAAAAAAAACATCAAAAGTATTGCTTAAAAATAACTTGGTATGCTCTATCCCTCCGTAATTCCTTGGGTAAGCCCTAACCGTCAGACAAAGCCTCATTCCACCAGTGATGGAGAACTAGGGCTTTAAAAGACTGGAGATCTTGGGCTTTTTAACCAGGAGATCTAGGGCTCTAGGCTCGAGAACTTGGGCTTTAAAGACTGGAGAACTTGGGCTTTAAAGACTGGAGAACTTGGGCTTTAAAGAATGGATAACTAGGTTTTAAAGACTGGAGAACTAGATTTTAAAGACTGGAGAACTTGGGCTTTAAAGACTGGAGAACTTGGGCTTTAAAGACTGGAGAACTTGGGCTTTAAAGACTGGAGAACTTGGGCTTTAAAGACTGGCGAACTTGGGCTTTAAATACTTGAGAACTTGGGCTTTAAATAATGGAGAACATGGGCTTTAAAGACTGGGGAACTTGGGCTTTAAAGACTGAAGAACTTGGGCTTTAAAGACTGGAGAACTTGGGCTTTAAAGACTGGAGAACTTGGGCTTTAAAGACTGGAGAACTTGGGCTTTAAAGACTGAAGAACTTGGATTTTAAAGACTGGAGAACTTGGGCTTTAAAGACTGGAGAACTTGGGCTTTAAAGACTGGAGAACTTGGGCTTTAAAGACTTGAGAACTTGGGCTTTAAATACTGGAGAACATGGGCTTTAAAGACTGGAGAACTTGGGCTTTAAAGACTGGAGAACTTGGGCTTTAAAGACTGGAGAACTTGGGCTTTAAAGACTGGAGAACTTGGGCTTTAAATACTGGAGAACTTGGGCTTTAAAGACTGGAGAACTTGGGCTTTAAAGACTGGAGAACTTGGGCTTTAAAGACTGGAGAACTTGGGCTTTAACGACTGGAGAACTTGAGCTTTAAAGACTGGAGAACTTGGGCTTTAAATACTGGAGAACATGGGCTTTAAAGACTGGAGAACTTGGGCTTTAAAGACTGGAGAACTTGGGCTTTAAAGACTGGAGAACTTGGGCTTTAAAGACAGGAGAACTTGGGCTTTAAAGGCTGGAGAACTTGGGCTTCAAAACCAGGAGAACTAGGGTTTTAGACTGGAGAATTTGGGCTTTAAAGACTGAAAAACTTGGGCTTAAAAGGCTTGAAAACTTGGGCTTTAAAGACTTTTTAAAGGTAATATATTTTGAAACCTTTCATCTGTTTCAGGTTTATTGCTAGTCTCACTTTTCAAGAGCAAGCCCTGATACAGAAACTCGGATATGATATCACCCTACAACATCTGCGCAACATGGCCATATCTCCCTGGTCAATCATTGCCGCAGTGTTGCTGCAGAATCTAGAGGGCATTCCACTAAAACAGCTGCTCAAGGAGGTTGACTGGTTGAAGAGACAGGCTTCAAACCTGGGCGCTTACATTGACTGGCCAGGTCAGTAATGATATTTATTATATTTTGGGTGTCTGCATTGGATTGTGAGTTGAATTTGGGGCTTTTCCTCAATGCAGCTCAGATTCTATTATTCCCCTTCTTGTGTACGAATTGAGAGGATTTGGTGGGCACTTGGGTCTTTAGCGCAAGCTTCTGGAATGGTGCATAGCCCATCGTTGTCCATCTGTAAGCTCATTATTGTTTATGTGATAACTTGAGTAAACAGTTTCAAATTCTCGTTTTTTGCTGATAATAAGTAAAATGTTCATGTCCAATCAATAATTGCCTAATCACTTCAGATAATAAAGTGATAATGTGAGTATGTGTCTCGCATAAAATGTTGGACCGCATGCTCATGGTCAAAGTCATAGGTCAAGGTCTTACAATTTTCATGTTGTGTCCATTAATTCTAAACCCTTGCAGATAATGGGATAATTCATTATGACAGGGTTAGTGTTGTCTTCATGTAGAGAAAGCTGAATAACTAGGTAACAAGGTAAACCAGTATGTCTTAATCCCCTTCATGGTCGCCTATTCCTGTATAGTCTTAAAAGTGTTAGCATTTGATTTAATTCCAAGTCATAATTATGCAAGATACAAGAACATATATACATAATGAACTACTTTTGACGCATAAAAAAAACTTCACCAAATATCCAATATTAGACAATGATATTCACAATCCATTTCATCTCATTACTGTAAGGGCCACCGTTGTTGAGAGGTTAACGACATTGCGTTGTGTAAACCTTCTCACATCCGACCGCTACGGGTTCGAATCCCACTGGGAGCTCAACTTGTAAGAAAGTGGGTATTCTTACAGATGGCGGTAGGTGATTCTGCTCAGAAATAAGTGGGTGGTATACCTTCACCACAAAAAAAATACATAGCCAAAATAATATGCTGAAAAATTACTTTAAAAACCAAACAAGAGGAAAATCTTTTATTTTCTAGAGGGCCTCAAGGAAGATTAACTCTGTCAATTCAGTTACCCTGTATAAATAAAAACCAACTGACATTTCTTTCCAGTGAATGAGTCTGCTGAAGCTGTGCTGCGTTCAAACATTTTTACACACAAGAACATAGCAAAGATAACAGCAGACGACATCGTAGAGCTGGTCACCGAGGACGCAACAGCCAGTGAGAATCAAGATAAGTTGATGACGTCTGCTGCACAAGAGATGATGGTGTGTTTATACAGGAACCAGTTACTGAACCTGTTTGTACGAGTGGCGTTGATTGCGATACCGATCAACTCATGTGTTCAAGATACGCTTTCAATAGGTGAGTATTTACTCGTGTGTTCAAGATACTCTTTCATTAGGTGAGTATTTACTCATGTCTTTAAGGTACTCTTTCATTAGGTGAGTAGTTACTCGTGTTTAAGATTCTCTTTTTGTTAGGTGAGTATTTACTCATGTGTTCAAGATACTATTTCATTAGGTGAGTATTTACTCATGTCTTTAAGGTACTCTTTCATTAGGTGAGTTTTTACTCATGTCTTTAAGGTACTCTTTCATTAGGTGAGTATTTACTCATGCCTTTAAAGTACTCTTTAAGTAGGTGAGTTTTCCTCTTATGTAAACATTACTCTTTTAATATACTTACTCCGGAATATGCCTGTCATGGGTGTTACCAGACACGTGATGCAGGCATAAACGACTTGTACTGTAACAAGGTTCGGCACGTGACTGGACAATGAAACGAAGGGTTCCAAACTGTTTGTTTTCAATAGGAAAGTTGACCCACCATGTTTGTTCCTACATGGAAAACTCATTCAAACACATTCCGGAAATTATCTGTTGATGATTGTAACTGTGTACAACGGTTGATATACAAAATTGTGGAGATATACATGTAATGCTGTAACATGTCTGCCCTTCAATGAATGTAAATTTGCTTATGTATTTGTTGTTAAAACTCAGTCATAAACCATTAAGGGTTTCTGAGAGCCATGTAGAATTTCACCAAGAGTGAGAAAAGACTCAAAATTCCCAAAGCCCCCGCAGAATATAAATGAATTATTGATTATTGGCTCATTAACACATTGGTTAGGTTTGTACTTCGATCCGACAGACTGGGGACAGATACAGGGAAATGTATCCTACTCATTCTATCACATAGATTCCTGTGGTTATTTTGTGTGCTTGAGGATATTATCCTCCAAAACCTGAAACCAAAACCACCACGTTTACACCCCATAACGACAGCCAAGGCTAAGGGAAGTGTTAGTAAATACCTAAGGATACAAGTACCCCAGAGGGGATACAAGTCTCCAACCCGTGATCTCCAGATTCAGAGACGAATTTGCTATCCCTGAGATACAGCAGCCGCCCTTCAGAATTAAATATTGCGCAAAAATACAAAATTTATTGTTTTCATATTTCAGGTGAAGCTAAGTCCCAGTATAGTTTGTTAGAGTCATTACTCAGGAGTGAATTTATCTTCATGCCGGGACAGACAGATCAGGTGAGTGAATGTGTCGCTTGCACAGACAGATCAGGTGAGTGAATGTGTCGCTAGCAGACAGATCGGGTGAGTGAATTTGTCGCTGGCAGACAGATCGGGTGATTGAATGTGTCGCTGGCACAGACAGACCAGGTGAGTGAATGTGTTGCTGGCACAGACAGATCAGGTGAGTGAATGTGTTGCAGGCACAGACAGATCAGGTGAGTGAATGTGTTGCTGGCACAGACAGATCAGTTGAGTGAGTGTGTCGTCGGCAGTCTCGGCACAGACAGATTCGGTGAGTGTGTCGCTGGCACAGACAGATTAGGTGAGTGAGTGTGTTGCTGGCACAGACAGATCAGGTGAGTGAATGTGTCGCTGGCAGAGACAGATCAGGTGAGTGAATGTGTCGCTGGCACAGACAGATTAGGTGAGTGAGTGTGTAGCTGGCAGACAAATCAGTTGAGTTAATGTGTCACTGGCACAGACAGATCAAGTGAGAGAGTGTGTTGATCAATTGTTAAAGATTTTATCTGAATTTCTACTCGTCCTGCATCAGTGAGCACTTGTTATGGCGAGCGGACGAGTGGTATTTTTGTGCCCTGATGTTATTTTGATATTAACTGTTCAAGTGAGCACAGTGAACTGTTTCTGGACTAATCTTGAATAAAATTTGTATCTGAGACTATCTGAGTTGTCAACTTTAAAACTTCTTCTTAATTACACCCCTGCTAACAAAGTTTGAGTGGGTAAAACCTTTCACCAAACTTTGTGAGAAGCATCAGTATGAAGTGGAAATGCGCATATCATCATTGGGTATGCAGGGGTATTAGTCACCTTCAGGGATAGTCCAGTTTAAACAGTATACATTATGTTAAATAAAAGTGATTTTGACGTATACAATTTTAACTGCTTAATCTTTGATTAATACGAATGTTTTGCAGGACTTTGAAATGGCAATGGCCAGTTTGACACACACATGTGGCGTGGTTGTAGAAGATGACATGATTCAGATCAAGAAATCCACAAACAAATACACAACCTTCTTCAGTCAGATGTTTGAACCATTCCTGCTGGGGTACTGGGTGAGTGAGTGGTCATACTGTGATAGGGAATATACATTCAAACATTCAACATAAATTAAGGACTATTTTTTGTCTTGGTCTTAGAAATGGGACACATTTCCGATATATTCTGGAAGATATTGGGTGTACCATCGCAGCAGTGCCATGATACACCCAGTCACATTATACTGACACCGTACCAGGCCGACCAATCGTAGCAATACCCTTTATATGCTTTAATGTCAAGCAAGGGAGCTACTACTTCCATTTTTATGAAGTGTTCGTTAAGACCTGGCCATGGATCAAACACACGGCCTCTCGCATGTGAGGTGAAGGCTCTACTACTAAGCTGCTGCTGCGGATATAACAAATAGTTGTTCACAGTGGACTATTAAAACTCGTTCTCATCAATAAAACAGTGTATGATATATTTTAAGATCATTTGAAATACGTAATCTGGAGAAGAAGAAAATTGGCCCTTAGAAGAAACTATATTTATTTTATTTCAAATTTGATTGTCTTTAATAGTATTATGTTTTAATCTATGATCTCTTCAGCTCTGACATATAAAGACTTTACAACTGTTTATTGCATGTTATATCTAAATCTTGTGTATCCAATGATTAACATACACCACAGGTGATGTGTAGATATTTACTCTCCATGGAAAGTGGATCCCACGGCAAACCGCTGGTGAAACTTCCAAAGGTTATAGCAAAGGAGGCCCAGATGTTGAGCGCACATTTAATCAGGAATGGACACGTGAAACACAAGGAAATTCTGTGTCTCGACATGATGAACAACTCACTGCACGCATTATGTCACCTTGGAGCAGTTCATAAAGAAAAAAGGTAAAGAACATTCGAGTTTTGTATTTTAAAGCAACTGGAGTCGATCGGGAAGAATAATTTGAGTCGGTCGAAATACAAGTAATGGGAGTAGGTCGGAATACAAGTAATGGGAGTCGTCCGAATACAAGTAATGGGAGTCGGTCCGAATACAAGTAATGGGATCGTCCGAATACAATTAATGGGAGTCGTCCGAATACAAGTAACAGGAGTCGTCCGAATACAAGTAATGAAAGTCGGTCCGAATACAAGTAATGGGAGTCGGTCCGAATACAAGTAGTGGGAGTCGGTCTGAATACAAGTAATGGGAGTCGTCCGAATACAAGTAATGGGAGTCGTCCGAATACAAGTAATGGGAGTCGGTCCGAATACAAGTAATGGGAGTCGTCCGAATACAAGTAACGGAAGTCAGTCGGAATACAAGTTAAACCATCATACTGTGCTTCAGTTGCATATTCATTGTACTTAGCGACACAACAAAGGAGGTCCCATAAAAGAATCAGTTTAATTATTCTTAATGAAATAGTTTGATTGGGAAAACTCGACACCTCTTGCTAGTTTATGGTGCATAAATCATCATTTGATACGACGCTTTAACATGTTTAAGGTTATAATTAATTCTTGTTTTGTGATCTAACTACAGTTTTAGTTAAAAATATGTACAACTGCTAGCAATATGAACCCCATGTGAATCAATATTCAATTTGATGATTTAACAACAAAAAAACACCGAGTCGTCGTGTTTTCTAGTCCAAAAATTGTCATTAATAATATATGGCTTCTGTAATGCATGTGCACATTTTGTTTGTAACTCAGACACATTATGAGAGATTTCTTCCTGTACGAGACAGAGCGAGAATGTGAAGTGAGATCTCACCTCCCTATCTCGCTTTCTTGTCTCGCGTTCTTGACTCGCATCACGAGGTCCGGGTATTAACTTTCATACCCCATCCAATCCCTTCTCCAAGAAGGTGAAAACAAGAAGGAGAAAACAGGGTTGGCTAGGCTATGAAATAAAACCCCAATTTCGGCTTAAGACGTTTGCATTTTGTAAATTTAAAACATTTAATAGATAGTTTTAAACAGGTTATCGCAGTTTTCCAAAGAATGTGAGTTTGCAAGATATAACCTCACGTTTTTGTCGCACATTCTCGTTTTGCATTTCTCGCTCTGTCGCATACAGGGCAAGATCTCGAGATTGTGAGATGTTCAAACGAGCCAACATATATTTATCGGAATAAGCAATTACATCTTGGACATCTCCATCTTAAAGGCGTCTTAGACATTAAATTCTTTCTACTAGTCAAATTTTAATATTTAATGAATTTTGTTCAACTTAAGCAAGCATACCTTTACACAATGAGCTCTTTGCTCCGCCTCAAGAAGTAATTAGATTCATAAAGTACTTTCTGCCAGATTAGATTCATCAAGTACTTTCTGCCAGATTAGCCCTTCCAAAATCTTGGAAATGAAAGGAAGCTTATGACCCCGACCATTTTGGAAGGACTTACTCATAAAGTACTGGAGGAATCACTTTTTACATTTTACCTTTTAGAGTGGAATACATGTCTCACATGTGTGCTTTAGTTGAACAGAATTTATTAAATATAAAGAAAGTGATGAAGCAAAAATATACCTGAATCGAGAGCTTTGATGCTGCGAACCCAATAAAAAAGTCATGTGGTTTGGCCACCGTGAATTAAGTTATTGCCGTGAAGGAAGTTTCTTGCATCTGTAGATATTTAATACATATTTAATTCCACTTTTACAGGGAAGGTAGCACTTATATGTACCCCAATCTGGTTCTGCTGTCCAAGGTCACAGAAGATTTAAGTAAGTGCATTGCATTTCCTTCCAAACTTTGTATAACAAGTATAAATTAGCCGTTTCAATTAAACGCATGATATTATTCAGCATACATTGACGTTTTGGTGGCTATCCATATTTTGGAATAAGATTAGCCACATTTAAGTTTTCTTAAAATAAAACAGCGATAAATTATATATATTTTATATTACACTTTCAGTAAGGAAATCGATTTGTAAAAATCTAAAAAAAAAGAAATATTCAAACAAATAATACCCATTTTTGAAATCCAAAAGTTCATTGCTTTACTGTACAGTTAATACAAACATGACATTCAGAGTGTTGTTTGTGTTTCTTTCAGGTAAATTTATAGACATTCCACCATTGCCTGAGGCGACTTTAAACATGGACGCAAAAACAGTTGTAGTGAATGCAAAGTTATGAAGAGCGAAAAAACAAAGTTACGAAGAGCAAAGATGCTATTAAGTTATGAAGCGAAAAAAACAAAACAGTTTCGAAGAGTGAAAACGCTATTAAGTTTTGAAATTGTCCAATGTTTGTGTTCCTTGAAGTTGGTATTACTGAGGTTGGTGTTTCAACATGGCATCTATATGAAAGTAACAGCAGGACAGGTTCCCAGATTCCTATGTATTCCTCTATATCTGGGGTGGTTTTGAACATGAGGCTCTGTGAAGGTTGGCATTTATCAATGCTAGGGAGGCAATTGTGTCTCTTTCCCCTTTGCTTTCATGACTTTATTTACTGCCGTGACAGCGTCATCTACACCTATTTTGTGACACTGACAGTTTCTGGCTGTTAAGACAAATGATGGTTTTTCAACGTGTTGTTTGGCTCAGAAAAACAACAAGTCTGTATAGTGCCAATCATTTATGTAGCACACACGTTTTAAACGCCGGTAGTAAATAAACGCCGGTAGTAAATGGCAAATTCCATGCCACACATTAATGTTCTATGGTAAGTTTGCCATTCACTACAGGCGTGTAAAACCGCATATATGATCAAAAATGTGCGTCAGTTATTTTAATATATAGTTTCCAGTGAAATATTGGATTTATGATTAAAATAAAACCTTATATTTTTTCACTGTGAAAATATAAACAATGATGTCACGCAACTGTTGTCTTGTTGGCGTTATTGACGTCATTTTTTTTGCGCGTCACTTTTATATTTTTATTAGATCTAAGACAATTTCTAAAGTTGTTAGTATATAATAAAAGAATATTTGTTGTTATGTCGTGAATATAGGATTTATTTTTATCTCGAAGTGAGGAAACTGAAATGTTTCCACTCCTGCTAAAGCCCTCATGAAAATATAGGTTTTCTCACTTCTCGATGAAAATAAATCCTATATTCACTCCAATCCAACAAATATCCTCTATATATTTACATTATTTTCCCGTCTCTATAGTATGAGTAATAACGTGCCATGGGAGAATGATAATAATAGAAAACGTGCAAGATAAGACGACTTCTGTGAGTGTTTTTTCAGACTGTGCAATAGCCCTGGTCATTGATACACATTCGATGCATGAAAGGTAACCCTGCCTACTAGGAAAAGAAAGTTTATTCAACACTATTTTTTTTCAAGAACAGAATGTACCAAGCCCTTGTAAATATTACCGTATGTATTAAAAATGCTTCAAAAGTCTTTTTATCACTAGATGCTTGTTACTAAAGATTTCTTTTTTATTTATAGAAGCTTCTTTTATGGGTAAGAAATATGCTACATTAAAATCATGCTCACCATCATATTTTTCTTGCAATATAATACATACTTATTTATATAAATCTAGCTTATGTAATGTATCGCGCTGTTACTGTCTTTTGTTTATGGATCACATCGCTATGTCATATTTTAGAATATTTAAATTTTAATAATGTTTTATACAAAAATAAATAAAAATCCACATTTTGTTTTCTGTGTTTTTAATGATAATTCTATGATTGTGGTTGTAAGCATACAATTGTGGTTTTAGGTTTACATAAGTGTACATAATTGCACCTCGCACAAAATTCTAGGAGTTTCATTGGATGCGAGCGGTCACATGGTGACCCTCTATTGTTCATAGAGGGTCACTAAAACAATGTGTACTACAATTCCGATTCAAAGTTTAAATCATTTGCAAATAGTTCTTTAAGGCGTTAGTAACAAACATAATAAGTACATTTAATAATGTTTTTAAACTGTATCAGTCGTGACGTCACGTCATGACGTCGAATTGCGCGAACGTCTCAATACTTTGACGCTCCATTAAAATGGGTTAAATATCGGCGTTTGCTTTAAAAAAAGTGCTCGATGCAATAAAGCAGTTATTGGGTTTATTACTGACCCACTACAGAAATATGTGGGGTCAGTCAGATATATAGGGGGATTCGGCTATTGCCTCGCCCCCTATAAATCTTGCTGACCCCACATATTTCTGTAAGGGGTCAGTAACAAACCCAATAACTAATATTGTTTCTTTGATCTTAATACACGATAAATACAATTGCTTAATAATGATATTGCAAATTAAAAATTCTAATATACTTTAACTCTTTGTATGGGCCTTCTTGCTCATACAGAACTGAAAGTATTGCTTAATTTGTACCTTTGCGACAGAGTGCGAACATGCACAACACAATAAAAGGTTCACATGGCAATCTTTTTTTGTGTGTGTGTGTGTTTCAAACTTGCAGCATCATGTTAGTTTGTATATAAAGTATTATGGTAAGGTATCGTCCGTCCATAAACAATTCACATTCCGCAAAATAACTCTAAAAGTTCGAAACCCATCCTCATGAAACTTCATAGGTACATTGCCATAGGTGAGAAGAGAAACCCTATTGTTTTTGGGTGTAGTAGGTCAAAGGTCAATGTCACACTGACCGTATATGGAAATATGCATTCCGCACAATAATTCATGATAATTTCAAAACCATAAAACCTACATTCATAAAACTTTATAGGTACATTGCCCTTGGTGAAGGTACATTGCCCTTGGTGAGAGGAGAAACCCTATTGATTTTGGGTAAGTAGGTCAATGTCACCATCACCTTATATAGAAATGCATTCCTCATGATAACTTCAAAATTAAAACACATACACTTAAAAAATTCTGAAATCTTTTACCCTTGGTGAGTGGAGAAACTCTATTGTGTTTGGGGTCAGTAGGTCAAATGTCAAGGTCACAACGATCTTATCTGGAAATGCACTTTCCACTAAATAACTTTGAAACCATAACACTCGCACTCCTGGAACTTCATAAATGCATTGCCCTATGTGAGGAGAAACCCTGTTGCTTTTGGTGTCAGTAGGTCAAGGTCACCAGTCCACTCATGAAACGTTGTAGGCACATAGCCCTTGGTGAGAGGAATCCTGAGAAACATCTCCCCGCGTAAGGTGTAACTAGTAGACCTACAATTTTAAAACTGTATAGGAATAATACCCATTTTCAACCAAACCCTATTTATTTTATGGTTAGTAGGTCAAATTCCAAGGTCACTGATATGATCATAAACAAATATTTTCCAGCTATTATTCACCAACTGTTTGACCTACAATCTTAAAAATGTATACAAATAGTGCTCTTGGTTTATCAACAACCCCTAATGCCTCTCTCACACAGAGAAGAATATCCTTGCGAATATGAAAATTTGAAATTCGCCGAAAATGATAAGATTGGACTGGAGAAATACTGAAAAAAGTGAGGCCTTATGAACTCTTCCGAAATTCTTACGAATCCTTGCGAATTTCTTACGAACCTTACGATTACTTAACAATCAATTTGTTGAATTTCTTGCGAATCCTTTGCAAATATTACGAATGCTTACGAATGCCTTTGCGAATCTTGCGAATCTTGCGAATGCTTGCGAACGCCTTATGAATGAAATGACTACACAACGCATGCTTGGCTAATTGCATATAACCATTGCCAATGTTTCTCTTTGTCACTTTGGGTCTTCTACGTTGGGGCTGCTGCTGCTGCCTTCTTCTTGTTCTTCTTGCTGCAGAGCAACAACAGCACGGTGTGTAACAACAGCATGTTGAGAAACCAGCACGGCCAGTGTTGCCACTTGCCTCGCAGCCTCGGCCATGGTTGAACTAGAAATGTATATAGGACAAGGGAAGATGGGGTATTTTATACCATTTTGGCTACCCTAGCGACACCACCCGGGGCGAATGTGCACTCATCGCATTGAAATCGCTAGGAATTAGCAAGGCATTGGCAAGACAATCTTAATGTGTGTGTGTCATTCTCAAGCATCTGCAAGTACTCGCAAGTGTTGGCAAGCCGTTCGCAGGTCAAAGGTCAATGTCACACTGACCGTATATGGAAATATGCATTCCGCACAATAATTCATGATAATTTCAAAACCATAAAACCTACATTCATAAAACTTTATAGGTACATTGCCCTTGGTGAGAGGAGAAACCCTATTGATTTTGGGTAAGTAGGTCAATGTCACCATCACCTTATATAGAAATGCATTCCTCATGATAACTTCAAAATTGCAACACATACACTTAAAAAATTCTGAAATCTTTTACCCTTGGTGAGAGGAGAAACTCTATTGTGTTTGGGGTCAGAAGGTCAAATGTCAAGGTCACAACGATCTTATCTGGAAATGCACTTTCCACTAAATAACTTTGAAACCATAACACTCGCACTCCTGGAACTTCATAAATGCATTGCCCTATGTGAGGAGAAACCCTGTTGCTTTTGGTGTCAGTAGGTCAAGGTCACCAGTCCACTCATGAAACGTTGTAGGCACATAGCCCTTGGTGAGAGGAATCCTGAGAAACATCTCCCCGCGTAAGGTGTAACTAGTAGACCTACAATTTTAAAACTTTATAGAAATAATACCCATTTTCAACCAAACCCTATTTATTTTATGGTTAGTAGGTCAAATTCCAAGGTCACTGATATGATCATAAACAAATATTTTCCAGCTATTATTCACCAACTGTTTGACCTACAATCTTAAAAATGTATACAAATAGTGCTCTTGGTTTATCAACAACCCCTAATGCCTCTCTCACACAGAGAAGAATATCCTTGCGAATATGAAAATTTGAAATTCGCCGAAAATGATAAGATTGGACTGGAGAAATACTGAAAAAAGTGAGGCCTTATGAACGCTTCCGAAATTCTTACGAATCCTTGCGAATTTCTTACGAACCTTACGATTACTTAACAATCAATTTGTTGAATTTCTTGCGAATCCTTTGCAAATGTTACGAATGCTTACGAATGCCTTTGCGAATCTTGCGAATGCTTGCGAACGCCTTACGAATGAAATGACTACACAACGCATGCTTGGCTAATTGCATATAACCATTGCCAATGTTTCTCTTTGTCACTTATTCGCCAGCCTCCGCCGAGTCAACTTCTTCTTCAGAAGGTCAAGTTTTAAGTTTGTTAAAAAGTCAAGTTTTTATCCTTCAGCATGCCCAGGGGCGGCAGAAAGGGCGGTGGCGGCAGGGGCAGGGGCAAGTCTGACCATCCTCCTGAACACCAAGACTGCTTCCGATGGCGCGGCATCCAGTAATGACCATACCAAGAAGGCTGCGGCATCCAGTGACCAAGACGTCCAGTGAGAAGAAGGCCAAGGTCAAGGCTGCCAGGAAGCCCAGGCCAGAGAAGGCGGACTCTGAGCGGGACGAGATGTCAGACAGTCAGTCAGACCCCTCTCGCTCCCCCACTCCTCCTCCATGCTCTCAGACTGCACCTCCTCCTTCAAAGGCCACGAAGTTTACAGCCAAGAAGCCCGACAGGCGCAGTGCCAAGCTGACTGAGGCCCAGCATGACATCAATGATGGCTTTGCACACCTCTGGCAAAAAGAGGCTGATGCTGTTGTCTCCAACACGGAAGCTGTACCCCAGGTCAACATATGAGTTCCCAGTTGCCAAATAGCGCAGCGTCACAGCTAACTTCAGGCCAGGTTCTATGGCATCACGGTACCAGGTGTTGTGCTTGGTGATGCGGTGCCTGATGCGGTGCCTGATGCGGTCCAACAGCTCATCAAACAAGGCCGGCTCCAATCTGGTGAAGTTCTTGAACCTGTAAGGGTCTCTCTGCCGAAGACTCTCCATCAGGTTGTAGTAGTGCGAGTGCCGCAACCTCTCTCCGTGTGACAGCCAGTCCCTCACCCAACATGGCCTTTGCCTTCTTTGTCTGCGTCTTCTACGTTGGGGCTGCTGCTGCTGCCTTCTTCTTGTTCTTCTTGCTGCAGAGCAACAACAGCACGGTGTGTAACAACAGCATGTTGAGAAACCAGCACGGCCAGTGTTGCCACTTGCCTCGCAGCCTCGGCCATGGTTGAACTAGAAATGTATATAGGACAAGGGAAGATGGGGTATTTTATACCATTTTGGCTACCCTAGCGACACCACCCGGGGCGAATGTGCACTCTTCGCATTGAAATCGCTAGGAATTAGCAAGGCATTGGCAAGACAATCTTAATGTGTGTGTGTCATTCTCAAGCATCTGCAAGTACTCGCAAGTGTTGGCAAGCCGTTCGCACGCATTCTCAAGAAAATGTAAAAAAAATCGTAACCCTTTCGCTTTATTCGTAATGGATTCGCAAGCATTCGCAACTTTTTGTTCGCATTCGTATGGTATTCTTAAGGAAAAGTCAAGACGCATTGCTAGCAAATCCCTACAAATGTCTTACGATCACTACAAATGCCTTGCCATCAATAAGAATGGCTTGGGACTGCTTACGAAAATGTTGCGAAAGCAATGAGAATATGCTTTCCTGGCGAATTTTAGGAGCATGTTCCTAATATTCGCAACACCCCATGAATAACCACGAATGCTTACGAACACCTACGAACGTCTGGCGATCACCTTGTGATCATTGCGAATTGGTGGCGAATTGCATTCGTAAGCCCATTCGCCACCATATTCGCCAATGTGTGAGAGCAGCATAACAGTGTTTTTGTTAGAAGGTCAACTGTCAAGGTCGTATTGCCCGACACATAGGATATCCGTTTAACATAAAAACCTTAGCAAATGGGCGTATTTATTATTTGCATAATTAAAAATAATTAAATCAGTTTAAATAATTAGTGTAACATTTCAAAGAACATTATTTTGCATATTAGCATTTGTTAATTAATATTACTACTATTAATACTATGCCTCTTTATTTATTTGTATCCTGCAGATATGCACTTTTCTGCCTAATAAAGGGGTGACCTATTAAATTTTGCTTTACTAGGCAATGACCAATAGAGCAAATCGATGCGGAATCCCTCGGCGTTTATTGTACGTAACGTTATCTGACGTCATGCACTTAACGTTGCCTGACTTCATAAAACAAACAAAAAACAACAACATGGCGACGTCCTCGATAAGCTTACCATTCTGAGAAATAGGTAATAATAGTAATTCATACAGAAAATATGGATAATCTGCATGATAAATAGAATATTATGTCAGTGCCTTTTACTATCAAGTTTATTAGGCTCGGCACGAAAACGAAGAATGGCTCGGCTCTAAAACGAAGAATGGCTCGGCAGAGCCTCGCCATTCTTCGTTTCCTAAGCATCGCCTAATAAACTTGATAGTAAAAGGCACTGACATAATATTCTCTATATATTCACACCGGTTTATAGTTAAAATAAACTGAGGTGCTAATTTTAATGCTTGATAAATACTTCAGATTGCCATGTGTCCCTTTAAAGCAACTGTGTGCAGTTATCTCAGGATTTAAATGACATGTAATAAATATTGTGAACTATTCTCTATACAGTCACTGATTTGAAAGAACTAAACACAACTGTTGTATACAATCAACGGCCAGCAGTATCATCCATTTGTCAGTTATTTTGGTTCATCATCTGAGCAAACTCTGAAAAATATAATTTTAAACATTTTCAATTAGTAAAATATTCATATTATTGATTTTTTAACACATTGGTGTATGTATGTACTAACGAGAATGTCGATATCGATGTGGTGACTATTGAATTGAACTGAATTGGGGTTTTAAAGCGCACCAACACATAAAAGGTTATATGGCACCTAACTGGAATGAACATGCCAGGCTCATCCTTCATGAATTTGGGGATGGGTGGGAGTTCTACCCCTCCAACGGGATCTGCAGTAGCCCTATTCTTTGCCACGGAACCAAACGGGGCCCCCGGAACAACTCGGGTAGATAAAAGACAATGCAAAACACTGACTTCCACAGCAGTCATTCCTGCAAAACCCCTACATGGCCATCTGTGGCATATTGTATAACACCTTATATGGATTTGGATGATAATATTGGTTATGTGTGACAGGTGAGTAATACTGCTTACAGAAGTATTGCTGCGCTGGCACGACCCGTCGTCATCCTATATGTGATTCGGTGTTTGGTATCTACATACAAACAGTTAAAGAGGCTATCCGGACAACACAACCAACAACGAATTGTACAACATGTGTACACCGTTTCTAAACCTACCGAAGACGATTATATAACTTGCATATTTTGAGAGTCCAAACTCTATTGACACAATATAAAACGCTTTAACCAGCCAAACCAAACCAAACCAAACCTTAAAATTGGAGCGTCGAATTAAGAGATACCAACTCGTAATTCATTTTACAAAATGTTACTAGTCGCGGTTATTTTAAGAAATCGTTATAAAAGCTATACTTTTAACCGGCACATACACATTATTATGACTTGAACACCTATATAAAGTTTTGATAAATGGTTTTGTAGTGTAATTTTGCACCTTGTTTAGCGGGTAGTTCCTTAAACTCGGACACCATATTAGTCCCGCAGCCGGCACACATTTGCTGTAGGTTTCGACCATAGCCGTCCACTCAATAAAACCTTATTGGCATATGGTTGGTAGCTTGCTCATAATCAATGCAAGTAGTTATTAATATATTCTTAGATGAAGCGTAGATTCTTACGGATGGCGGGAGTTATACAGTACTGTATATACCTAGGAAAAACGCGGTGGTCTGCCTCTATAACTAAACAGTCGACCTTCATATATGTCCTAATATGTGTTAAAATGTCGTAGAACACCATTCAAACAAAAAACAAATAGTCCTATAGCTGATGCCTTTGCTGAACATACCGTCATAATCAATTTTGCCGTCTCCGTTTATATCAGCTTCTTTCAACATTTCATCTACTTCTTTATCGGTCAGTTTCTCCCCGAGGTTTGTCATCACGACCCTCAATTCCTTCGCAGAGATATATCCGTCTCCGTCCTTGTCGAACACCTGACACAACGAAACCAAGATAATATCAAACTGATTAAACCAATCATGTTTTTTCCCCAGTAAACAAACACTAACAATATGCTAGCATAGAAATAAGAATGAACACAAATACATTTTACTCATTAAAACATTCAATAATTAATGTTGGTATTGTTATATAGTTAAGAAACATTCCTCCAAGTGGCTAAATGGTAAACCCATTATAGGGTGTACCAAACCTCACTCTGTTGCCAACCGTTAAACTGGACAGTGCATGCCCGTTTGTTTAAAATGCGTGATTTTGGATATCTGCATTTCTACCTTCTGGGATTGCAATAGTTTCTGTTTACCTTAAATGCCTCCCTCAACTCGTCATCGGCGCTGCCACTGTGGTGGTGCTTCTTTTTCATCATGGATAAAAATTCTTTAAAATCTATCTCCCCGTTTCCTAGAAGCAGAAGTACACGTGATTGTTATATTGCCATAGGATATTTGAAACCCTGATCATACAAAGCTGTCAAATCAAAAATATGATGGAACTGTAAAAGCAAAGATCATGAAAAAGGACTGCCCCAGGGACATTGTCATTTCTGCCATTTAAAAGGCCGAACAGGAATCTCATGTCCCGTGGGCATGTTGCACACGTTTACTGTGAAATTCTTAATCTACCCTGGGTTTAGTCTTGTTGATTATTTCAGTTAGCGATTTAACACTTTTGTGAATACTCAAAAAAAAAAGAAGGGTTTCAGCGTCGTATTTTATATACTAGATGATATGTCCTTTGACCTATATGTATCACATACTATTAAGTTAATATAGTTTCAGGATTAGAAAACGGAAAAATTAGCAGCCAATAAAAGAGAATTAAACAAAAACATAGGTATGTATTCATAAAACCAGCAGCACTGCAGCTTTTAAGCAGACCAACCAAAAGGATAGAATTAAACTTTGCAAACTATGCCACATAGATTTTTAATAAATACCTAATGTGTGAATTAATGTACTAATATGTTGCTTTCCATGATCGCTGTGCATATGTATTAAACGGGTAGCATGCTCAACTTTGTATGTCAACATGGCATAATAAAGTCGCATACTTTGTTCCCGGAGTGTGTTTCAACCTTTTTTTTTTGATTAACGCATGGGAACATCGGATGATTGAATTCAAATATTTTTCAAATCTTTATACACTATCATATACTCGAGACAAAGTCTGTAGTAGTCTGGCTTTAGTAGTGTTGTACTGTTACTTACCGTCTGCATCCACCTCATTCACCATGTCCCTGAGCTCCTGGTCTGTCGGGTTCTGTCCCAGTGACCTCATCACCGTGCCGAGTTCCTCCGTAGATATAGTGCCGCTTCCGTCCTTGTCAAACAGGCCGAACGCTTCTTTGAATTCTAAAACAGAATGTTTTTTCTTTAAAGGGACACTCGACACTTTTGAAGTATTTATCAGTCGTTGAAATTAAGTCTTGATTTATTATGCTCCCGCCGAAATTGGTTTGGGCCATATTGTTTTGACCTTATCCGTCCATTCTGCTTTCACGAATTACTTTCATAACTAAGGTCGTACAAAAGCATGCCGTAATTTCTGATTACCTGCGACCACAAGGTCAATGCCACACACTTGGAAGTTTTGGTTTTAGCGGGGGTATTAGTCGGATATCCGACATTTCTAGTTTATTCAATTCCAGTATTTACCTAAATATCAAGAAATAACTAGTACATTTTTAATTAATTTATTTTCTCTCTAAATTCCTGCGAATGCCTGTTTTTAGTGTCATGCCATGTGATATCGCGATAAGACTGACAGAATTTAGGGTCGCCAGCAGCGGTTTAGAATCGTTGGATGATTGTTAGATATACATGTATACAGAAACTGAATTGTTTGGAAACGAAGGGCGAATAATAGCTTGTATAGGTCATCATTAAAATTATGTTTGTTTGCCCGAACGATACCTGTCCATAAACACTTGGCCGACTCCAATCTTTTTTCTTCTTCAAGAAAATGATTATTATTTATTTTTTAACCGTCGGGATAGCTTGAAAAGCACTTCGACTGAAAACAACAGGCAGTGTTTCCTCTTCATATTTAGTAATTTGGTTTACCGATTGTTTTAGATAGAAAGTCGCCATATGACCTTAGCTGTTGGTGCGACTATAAAATCCAATTCAATTCAATTGTTTTAGATAGGAATTGCATGTACAACGTTACGAATTTAGCATTGCAATACATACCCAGTGTACTAAAACCATCTTTGATAAATACACTCAAGTGATATGAAAACGCAACACGGGAATTTCCGCTATATATTGTATATACTGCACACTTAATTGCACATAATATTCCAAAGAAATCCCAAGATGTTTTTTTAAAAAAACGTTGCAGTTAACTAGAGAAAGGACACAACTGTGATGTTGTAGACGTTTTAATCACACTACACTTTGTAACAAGAACTTCATCAATGTTGAAGTTGCTCTTCGAAAAATTGAGCTAGTTCAGTACTGTATTTAACGTAAATAATTTGCAAAATTTTGCATCCTAAGTTTGCTCACATGATTGAGCCAAACGCGTACTCTGTGAATAATGAAACATTGCAGGAATACTATTTGCTGTATTATTTGTTGTTTTAGTATTTTTTCCAAAATGAAAGGTCTTACGTAGCCATGTACCATTCGATTAAAAGCAGCATATTGTACATACAATATATAGCGGAAATTCCCGTGTTGCGTTTTCATATCACTTGAGTGTATATAAGTAGGATTATGGTCCGAACAAACAATTAAACTTTAACAGCATTTCACAAAAGAAGCTGACATACATGGAAGTAAAAAAACGCTACCTACTCATCTGAAAAAATCTAAGGTCGGGTTTGAGCAAACTAAGATATTTTTTAAATGTGGCCTTATAACCATGATAACGATTACATAGTAAGAATGAAACCTGAAACGACGATCTGAATAACCAAATACCACTGATTTCTTCATCTGTAAGTTCAATTTCCTTATGCTTTGGTGGCGCCGCATGTTTACTGTCCGTCTGATCCTGTAAAACATTAAATTCATGAATAAATTGTTTGTTTCTGAATCCAATTACGTCATCTGAATCACAATGGCGAGTTGTAACGAAGAAACGCAAACATTTATAACAAAGGTTTTACCTTAATTCTTGCGTTTGGATTTAGATAGCTAACATGTAGATTAAACGGCACGGTGATTTCTTTAAATTAAATCATTTTCAATATTACATCATTCCATTTGAGAATTGTAATTGCTAGTGAAGCTGTTTTTAAATAAAATTCCAAAACAAGAAAATCATTCAAATCGCAACATCATGCTGATTTAGTAAATATTGTTTCTTATAAGCTTTCATTAACATTTTTAAATGAATTTTATATGTGTTACATATAGAGAAAATAAATATATATTTATTCGTTTACTGTCGTGTGTCCAGAGTATCACATTGTAAAATATAGAGTATGCTATTGATAATGTAGAATTGAGAATATGCTATTAAGGATAAAAAGTAATCTATAGTTACATAATGCGTATGCTATATGGGAGGAAGAATATGCTATTTTAGCATACCGAGTATGCTAGCATATACTCCTTCTTAGTTTAAACTTATTTGTTTTTCATCGATCGTAACGAAAGCTCTCAGAACTTATTTTAATCACTCTCGATGTCTTCATGGATAGAACAAGTACTGAGCAAATGCAGATACAGTGTCTTTGCAACGCATATGTTCATGGCGAGTATCAAAACAACGACCTTTCGATCCTGGGTCCAACATCACTAGACCCCAGTGCTCCCTTCTTGTGTTGATGCGCCAATCCAATTCAAGGGAGTATGCTATTGCAGCATAACTAGTTTGCTATTGTAGCAGAGATAGTATGATACGGAGGACGAGAACAAAGAGTGTGCTTTACAGAACATTGTAACATAAAGAGTATGCAAATGAGAATAACTAATGTAATATTATTTAGACATATATTATGCTATTGAAGCATTTATAGTATGCTTAGGTAGTGTAGGGGGTGGGGAGGGGGGTGGGGGTGGTAGCTAGTATTATGCTATTACATATATAGTGTGTTATTGTACCATAATGAGTGTGTTATTGTAGCAAAGCGTGTGCTATTGACGATAATGAATGTGTTATTGTAGCAATGAGTGTGCTATTGTAACATAATGAGTGTGTTATTGTAGCAAAGAGTGTGCTATTGAGCATAATGAGTGTGTTATTGTAGCAAAGACTGTGTATTGTAACATAATGAGTGTGTTATTGTAGCATAAAGAGTGTGTTATTGTAGAAAAGAGTGTGTTATTGTAGCATAATGAGTGTGTTATTGTATCAAAGAGTGTGCTATTGTAGCATAATGAGTGTGTTATTGTAGCATAATGAGTGTGTTATTGTAGTAAAGAGTGTGTTCTTTTAGCATAATGAGTGTGTTATTGTAGCATAATGAGTATGTTATTGTAGCCAAGAGTGTGTTAGTGTAGCATAGTGAGTGTGTTATTGTAGCATAATGATTGTGTTAGTGTAGCAAAGAGTGTGTTATTTTAGCATAATGAGTGTGTTATTGTAGCATAAAGTGTGTTATTGTAGCATAATGAGTGTGTTATTGTAGCAAATGGTGTGCTATTGTAGCATACTGAGTGTGTTATTGAGCATAATGGGTGTGTTATTGTAGCAAAGTGTGTGTTATTGTAGCATAATGAGTGTGTTATAGTAGCATAATGAGTGTGTTATTGTAGCATAATGTGTGTGCTATTGTAGCATAATGAGTGTGTTATTGTAGCATAATGAGTGTGTTATTGTAACATAAAGAGTGTGCTATTGTAGCATAATGAGTGTGTTATTGTAGCATAATGAGTGTGTTATTGTAGCATAAAGTGTGTTATTGTAGCATAATGAGTGTGTTATTGTAGCAAATAGTGTGCTATTGTAGCATACTGAGTGTGTTATTGAGCATAATGGGTGTGTTATTGTAGCAAAGTGTGTGCTATTGTAGCATAATGAGTGTGTTAATGTAGCCAAGAGTGTGTTATTGCAGCATAATGAGTGTGTTATTGTAGTCACGAGTGTGTTATTGAGCATAATGAGTGTGTTATTGTAGCAAAGTGTGTGCTAATGTAGCATAAAGAGTGTGTTGTAGTAGCAAAGTGTGTGTTATTGTAGCTTATTACATACCTTACTATAAATAGTAACACAATTCAGTAGAAAAACAATGATTATCAGTCCTTTTTCGAAATCCATAATCGGCACACCGTGCCATTATGGATTATGGAGAATCGGCACAGTAGCAACAGACTGTCCGCACGCGATGACGTCGACGTCATCAAGCAACATGACTTCAACGTGATCAAAATAGAGCGCAGGAGCGGATGTTGAAATCTCGACTGCAGTTTTCACAGCCCAGTAAATATTGTTTTCAATAAATCATTATAGATCTATTGACAGACGTGGTTTTTAAAACCAGACAGGGCAGAAAACTGATTTTAAAATAGTTTATTAATTTAACATACGTACATGTAATTCATTTATTTGCAAAACAGTTGTTAGTAGACTACTTATAGGTTTAAATCGTACCGTTTTGTTGTTCTTCTCCATTTATAGTAAGGTATGTAATAAAAAGGCAAATATACGGCCGTGGTGTGCCTTTTGTCGATAATGGCACGGCACTAGGTGTGCCATTATCGACAAAAGGCACACCGCGGCTGTATATTAACATCTAAATAATGAGTGTGTTTTTGTAGCAAAGTGTGTGTTATTGTAGCAAAGGGTGTGTTATTGTAGCATAATGTGTGTGTTATTGTAGCAAATAGTGTGCAAGTGTAGCATAATGAGTGTGTTATTGAGCATAATGAGTGTGTTATTGAGCATAATGAGTGTGTTATTGTAGCAAAGAGTGTGCTATTGTAGCATTATGGGTGTGTTATTGTAGCATAATGAGTGTGTTATTGTAGCAAAGAGTGTGTTATTTTAGCATAATGAGTGTGTTTTTGTAGCATAACGAGTGTGTTGTAGTAGCAAAGAGTGTGTTATTGTAGCAAAGTGTGTGCTATTGAGGATAATGAGTATGTTATTGTAGCAATGAGTGTGTTATTGTAGCATTATTGGTGTGTTTTTGTAGCAAAATGTGTGCTACTGAGGATAATGAGTGTGTTATTGTAGCAATGTGTGTGCTATTGTAGCATAATGAGTGTGTTATTGTAGCAATGAGTGTGTCATTGTAGCATAATGAGTGTGTTATTGTAGCAAAGTGTGTGCTATTGAGGATAATTAGTGTCTATTGTAGCATAATGAGTATGTAATGTAGCAAAGAGTGTGTTATTGTAGCATAATGTGTGTCTTATTGTAGCAAAGAGTGTGTTATTGTAGCATAATGAGTGTGTTATTTTAGCAAAGAAGTGCGTGCTATTGTAGCACAATGAGTATGTTATTGTAGCAAAGAGTGTGTTATTGTAGCAAAGAAAAGTGTGCTATTGTAGCATAATGAGTGTTTCCTTGTAGCATAAAGAGTGTGTTGTAGTAGCAAAGTGTGTGATATTGTAGCATAAAGAGTGTGTTATAGTAGCAAAGTGTGTGTTATTGTAGCATAATGAGTGTGTTATAGTAGCAAAGTGTGTGTTATTGTAGCATAACGAGTGTGTTATTGTAGCAAGGGGTGTGTTATTGTAGCATAATGAGTGTGTTATTGTAGCAAAGTTGTTATTGTAGCTAAAAGTGTGCCATTGTAGCACAATGAGTGTGTTATTGTAGCAAAGAGTGTGTTATTTTAGCATAATGAGTGTGTCATTGTAGCATAATGCGTGTGTTACTGTAGCACAATGAATGTGTTATTGTAGCAAAGAGTGTGTTATTTTAGCATAATGAGTGTGTTAGTGTAGCAAAGTGTGTGCTATTGAGGGTAATGAGTGTGTTATTTTAGCACTGAGTGTGTTATTGAGCATAATGAGTGTGTTATTGTAGCAAAGAGTGTGTTATTTTAGCGAAATGTGTGTGTGTTATAGTAGCAAAGAGTGTGTTATTGTAGCATAATGAGTGTGCTATTGTAGCATAATGAGTGTGTTATTGTAGCAAAGAGTGTGTTATTGTAGCATAATGAGTGTGTTATTGTAGCAATGTGTGTGCTATTGTAGCAAAGAGTGTGTTATTGTAGCATAATGAGTGTGTTATTGTAGCAAAAAAAAGTGTGCTTTTGTAGCATAATGAGTGTGTTAATGTAGCATAATGAGTGTTTTCTTGTAGCATAACGAGTGTGTTGTAGTAGCAAAGTGTGTGTTATTGTAGCATAATGAGTATGTTATTGTAGCAAAGAGTGTGTTATTTGTAGCATAATGAGTGTGTTATTGTAGCAAAGAAGTGTGTGCTATTGTAGCCTTATGAGTGTGTTATTGTAGCATAATGAGTGTGTTATAGTAGCAAAGTGTGTGTTATTGCAGCATAATGAGTGTGTTATTGTAGCATAATGAGTGTGTTATTGTAGCATAATTAGTGTGTTATTGTAGCACAATGAGTGTGTTATTGTAGCAAAGTTGTTATTGTAGCTAATAGTGTGCCATTGTAGCATAATGTGGTGTTATTGTAGCACAATTAGTGTGTTATTGTAGAAAAGATTGTGTTATTTTAGCATAATGAGTGTGTCAGTGTAGCATAAAGAGTGTGTTGTAGTAGCAAAGAGAGTGTTAATAGTAGCATAATGAGTGTGTTAATGTAGCAAAGTGAGTGTTATTGAGGATAATGAGTGTGTTATTGTAGCACTGAGTGTGTTATTGAGTATAATGAGTGTGTTATTGTAGCAAATAGTGTCCCATTGTAGCATAATGAGTGTGTTATTGTAGCAAAGAGTGTGTTATTTTAGCGAAATGTGTGTGTTATAGTAGGAAAGAGTGTGTTATTGTAGCATAATGAGTCATAATGAGTGTGCTATTGTAGCATAATGAGTGTGTTATTGTAGCAAAGAGTGTGTTATTGTAGCATAATGCGTGTGTTATTGTAGCAAAGAAGAGTGTGCTATTGTAGCATAATGAGTATGTTAATAGTAGCAAAGAAAAGTGTGTTATTGTAGCATAATGTGTGTGTTATTGTAGCATAAGAGTGTATTCTTGTAGCATAAAGAGTAATTTGTAGTAGCAAAGTGTGTGTTATTGTAGCATAATGAGTAAGTTAACTGTAGCCAAAGAGTAGTTATATGTAGCATAATGAGAGTTATATGCATAATCCCCCCAAGGATTATGCCCAAGTAAGCTCAATTGTATTTAATAATGACATAATGAGTGAGATATAGTAGCACAAGTGTGTGTATATAGCAATAATGAACTGTCGATAATAGTAGCAACGGGTGTGATAATAGTCAGCATACATGAGTGTGTTAATGTAGCACAATGATAATGTAAAATAAGCCAAATTAGTAAAGTACTCTAAATGTGATCATATACTCATAATGAGTGTGATATTGTACTCACAATGAGTATATAGATACTCAAGAGTGTTATAGTCAAAGAGAGTGTTATACTAGCATAATGAGTTATATTAAGCATAATGAGTGCTATTTCCATTTAGTCAAAAGAGAGTCATATTAATCAAATCAGAGTGCTGTATATAGCTAACAAAGTCAGACCTATATAAGCATACTCGAAGCTTATATAGTAAGAATACTCCCAACATCTAATATAAAAAATCAACCATCTATATAAAATACTCAAACCTCTATATAATACTAACTCCACTCTAAATAACAATACTCAACCATCTATAACCATACTCACCTATATATCACAATCTTCACCATATATATAACAATACTCAATCTATATAACAATAATCAACATACTATATAAAATCTCAACCAAATAGTGACTAACTTAACCATGATATGAATATTGAATGACTGAGATATATCACTGAATCAACACTAGTAGATATAGTAATCCCAATGAGTATATGTACACCAATAATGATTGTTAAAATTATCCAATTATATATCAATATCTTCAAAACTATATCAATAGTAATCAAAAAATCTAAATAACAATACTCCAATCTATAATCACAATACTCAACATATATATAACAATACTCCAAGTCTATATAACTCAAACTGATTGTGCTAATGTAATACATTGATATATCAACTTATCATACATTTAAATACATTAACCAGTATTATATAAAATAATCAACATTATATAACAATAATCCAATCACTATATATATCAAATACTCACAAATATATACAATACTCCAACCATCTATATAACAAATACTCAAAATATATATATAACAATACTCCACTATATATCCCAATAATCAACAATATATATAAAATAATCACCATATATTAAAATACAACCCTACTATATAACTAAACTCAACAATATAGATAATACTACTCCAATCTATATAATAATACTCCACTATATATAACAATATCACAATCTATATAAAATAATCCCCTCTATATCCAATACTAAACATCTATATAACAATACCCACATCAATATAACAATACTCACGTCTATATAACAAAACTCACCATCTATATATAATACTACTCCCAAACTATATAACAATACTCACCATTTATATAACATACTCCCTATATGATAAATCTTCACCATCTATATAACAATCTCCAATCTATATAAAAATACTCACCATCTATATAAAAATACTCCCCCCAAATATACAATATTCAAAATTTATATAACAATACTCCATATATATACAATATCAACATCTATATAACAATACTCAAAATCTATATAACAATACTCCATATATATACAATTTACAACTATATACAATACTCACCATCTAAATAACAATACTCACTCTATATACAATACTCACATATATATAACACTACTCCCTATATATAAAATACTCAAAATTATATAACAATATCAACATCATTATACAATACTCATCTATATAACAATACTCACCATATATATAACAATACTCAACCATCTACATAAAATACTCCACTATTAATAACAATACTCACACATATATAACAAACTCCCTCCTCTATATACAATACTCACCATCTATATAACAATATCCCATCCATATAACAATACTCACCATCTATATAACAATACTCCCTCTATATAACAATACTCTACCATCTATATAACAATACTCACCATCTATATAAATACTCAACATCTATATAACAATACTCACATCTATATAACAATACTCCCTCTATATAACAATACTCCCCCATATATAACAATACTCCCCTATACACCATCTAAATACAATAACTCACATCTATATAAATACTCACCATATATATACAAAACTCAACATTTATATAACAATACTCCACCATCTATTATAACAATACTCACCATATATACAATCTACCATCTATATAACTACACTCACATCTAATAACAATACTCACCATCTACATAAAAATAAAATACTCCCTCTTCACCCATACATCCAACCCCACCCTCCCTCACATCATAATACCACACATTACAACATAATACCTTTTTTCATTATTCTTATAACAACACTCAACCTATACATAAATTACACAAAACATATACAATACTCACCACCAATACAATAACCCTCCCTACCTCACAATCCCTCCAATCTCAACACTACAATCTCCACCCAAACAAACTCACTACTAATCACACAACTATACCAACAAACCATACCCTCCCTCCCCAACACAAACATAACCCAAACACTACAACAACCAACCACTACCCCCAATCCACACATAAACCACCAACTAACCCCAAACACTACCCAACTATCATAAAACCACACCCAACCACACACTACCAAACCAACCATCATCCACCACCAAAAAACCAACCCAACAAAATCCAATCCCCCAAACCACCCCCCCCACCAACACAAACCAACACACCCACCAACCCACCACCCACCCCACCCCAACAACACCCAACAAACAACCAACCACCCCCCCACCACACAACACACCCCATCCCCAAACCCCAAACACCAAAACCAAACCCAACCACCAACACCAAACCACACCACCCCACCCACAACCAAAAACCACCAACCAACCCCACACACCCCACAACAACCCACCAACCCAACACACCCCACCAACCACACCACCACCCACAACACCCCCAACCCTCCACAAAAAACCAACCCAACAACCCCAACCACCCAACCAACACCAAACCCCCCAACCTACACAACCACACCCTACCAACAAACAACCACACAACCCAACCACCCACACCCACCTCCCACACCCAACAACCACCACACCCAACCACCAACCAACCACACCAAACACCCCCACAACAACACAACCCCACCCCCCCACCAACCCCCCACAACCCACCAACCCCCCCACCAAACCAACCACCAAACAAAACCCACTCCACAAAACCCCCCCCACCCCAACCAAACCCCCACCCCCCAACAAAACACACCACCCACACCAATACCAACACTCCACCACCCCACCCCCCCAACCCCCCACCATACCCCACCTCAACACCCAACCCACAACACCCCCCTACCACAACAACCCCCCCATCCCCCACCAAACCCAACACTCCCCACACACCCCCAACACACCACCCAAAACCCACCCCACACAACCATACCCACAACCCACTCCCAACCCCACCCCCACCCCACAACCCACACAACCCACCCCCCCAACACCCAACAAACCACCCACAAACACTACCACACCCACAACAACACCCCCAAAACCCCCCAACAAACCCACCCACCACACCCCAAACCAATACCCCCACCACAACATCACACACACAACCCCACACAATACCCCACCCACACATACACCCACACATACACCCACAACATACCCCACCCCACACATACCCACAACCAACCACCACCCAACAACCCCACCCCAAAAAACACCCCCAACAACCCACTCACAAACCACCCACACCCCCACCAACACCCCACCCAACACACACCCCCCAACAACCCCCACCCCAACCAACCACACAACCCACACCCCACCACAACACACCCCCCCACAACCACACAACAAACCCACCCCACAACAACCCACCCCACAAACTCCCACCCACACAACCCCACTACCAAATACCCACCCCCAAAACCCACCACACACAAACCACCCCCACAACACCCACACCCCCAACAACATCACCCACCCCCACAAATAACCACCCCACAACACCACCCATCCCAACATCACCACCACAACATCACCCCCACAATCACCCCCACCAATACCCACCCACACATACCACCCCACAACAAACCCAACCCCCACCAAAATACCCCACCCCCACAAACATCACCCCATCCACAAATACCCACACCCACAAATAACCACACCCCACAACATACCACATCCCCCCACAACATCACACACTCCCAACAAATACCCCACCCCCACAACATACCCACACCCCCAAAATCACCCCACCCCCACCAACATCCACCAACTCCCCACAACATACCCACCCCAAAACATCACCACCCCCCCCACAAATACAAACCCACCAACATCACCAAACCCACAAATCACCCACCCACCACAACATCACACCACCCACAACAACCCCACTCCCCCCCAACTACCCACCCCAACATACCCCACCCCACAATACCCCACCCCCCCCACATACATCACCCACCCCACACACAACCCCACCCCCAACAACCCACTCCCCCAAAATCACACCCCCCCCCCCACAACATAACCACACCCCCCACAATACCAACCCACCAACAACACCACTCCCCCAAATACCAACCCCCCCACAACATACACCCCACACCCCCACCAAATCACCACACACACCACTAAATCACCCCAACCCCACAAACATACCAACCCCCCACAAAATCACCCACCCCCACAAACATCAACCAACCCCCCAAAACATAAACACCAACCACCCCCACAAATACAACACCCACCAACACACCCATCACCCCCAATCACCCCTACAACACCCCACCAAACATACCAAAACCACTACAAATCACAACCCAAATCACACATACCCACCAAATAACCAACACCAACAACATCAAACACACATACCCACAATACAACGAACCCCAAATAACAACAACCCCACCCTACCAATAACACACAATCATACACAAACACCCTAACAAATCACCAACCACACCAAACATACAAACAACCCCACACATACTACCCCAAACCACAACAATACATGCAACAATACCACACATATGCTACAATGACATCTCCCCCTAACACACTCAATACCTCACCCAATCAACCACCACACTATTCACCCAAACACACAAAATACCTAAACACCCACATTCTAACAACAAACACAAATAACCAAACACCCACAATCATCAACAAACCACACACAAAGCTACCATAACACCACAAATCTACAACCACAAATTACAAGCACCAAACTATCACATCCACACCATAAATCCACACCCAAATCACCCAACCATAAATCACCACACCCCCTACAAATACACAACAATACCAACAACCCCCCACAGAAATAACAACACAACCTCAACAAAACCACTCAATAAACCATAACCCCACAATCAACAATTACCACTAATCACACCACAACATCACACAACATACCCACACATACACAAAATACCAAACACTCCACAACACCACACTTAGCACAATACACACCAACACTTCAAACCCACTCAAACTACAACACTAAGCTACCATGACAACATCAATCAAAAACACCAACTATATACAATAACACCATAATTTAGCAAAAAACACACAAAATACAATGCACACAATAGTACAAACACACAACTTTGCTACCAATAACACACAATATGCTACAAACACCAATATCTACAATACACACATAAGCTACAATAACACACTCATTATTTGCACTAACACACTTGTAAATCAACACACCAAATATGCTACAATACAACACTCATGGCTACAAAAGCCACACAATCTTAGACAATACACACTCATTATGCTACAAATCACAACTCATAGCTACAAAATACTCATTATTCTAAAACACTATGAAACCAACACGTTAGCAAAACACCTCATAATACAAACAACATCATATGCAACACAAGCACCACTATTGTACATAACACATAACTACAATAACACATCTTATCAACAATAACCACAACAATGCACCACATAACACACAATATGCACACTACACATCATGCACAATAACACACACAATATGCAACCAATAACACCTCATCAGCTACAATACACATCATTATACAAAACACACTCAACAACCACAAAATCCTCAACACAAACACTACTTATGCAACACATAAACCAACTATGCTACAATACAACCCACTCTAAAACTAACACAAACAATTCATAACTCAACTAGACACAAACAAATACATAACATAACAACAACTCAATGCTACAACCCACACAATTATTCACAAACACACTCATACTGCTACAAACACCTAATCTACAATACACCCAATATTCAAAATACACAATACATACACCCAATGCTACAATAACACACTCCTATGCAAAATAACACACTACACTAAACACACAATGTCAATCAACACACATTTGCTAATACACACTCATTATGCTACAAATAACACTTTGCTAAACACCCTCTATGCTACAATAACCTATGACAAAACCACTTTATGCTACAAGAACCAATTGCTACAATACACACATCTTATGCTACAATAACACATCTTTGCTCAAAACACACTAATGCAAATAGACACACTACATATTACCATAAACATCTACAGTCAAAAACACTAATTACAATAAACACATATCTAACATAACACACTCTTATCTACAATACACACTACAATATAACACTACATAACCAATCACCACCATAGCAACAATAACACTCATCTTACCCATACACATTATACAATAACCACTCATTATCTACAATATCAACCAACACTCACTACAATCAACACAAGCACCACTTCTTTACAAACACAATAACAACACTCATCTACAATAACACTCATTACTCAATAGCACACATAGCTACAATAACACACATAGCTACTACAACACACTTTATGCTACAAACAACCACTCAAGCTCAATAACACACTCTTAGACAATAACACACTCTATGCAACAATACACACATAATCTACAATAGCACACTCTATCTACAATACACACTCATTATGCTACAATAACACACTCATATGTCAATAACACACTCATATGCTACACATGCACACTCATTTGCTACCAATAACACACACATATGCTACAATAACACACCTTAGTCCAATAACAACACTTTGCTACAAAAACACACTCATTCATTAGATGTCAATATACAGCCGCCGGTGTGCTTTGTCGATAATGCACCTAGGCCGTGCATTATCGACAAAAGCACACCACGGCCGTATATTTGCCTTTTTATTACATACCTTAATAAATGGAAGAACAACAAAACGTACGATTTAACCTATAAGTAGACTACAACACCTGTTATGCAATAAATGAATACATGTACGTATGTAAAATAAAAACTATTTTACAATCAGTTCTTGCTGTACTGGTTTAAAACACGTCTGTCAATAGATCTATAATGATTTATGAAAACAATATACTGGCTGTGAAACTGCAGTCGAGATTTAACATCCGCTCTGCGCTCTATTTGATCACGTTGAAGTCATGTTGCTTGATGACGTCGACGTCATCGCGTGCGGCAGTCTGTTGCTACTGTGCCGATTCCTAAACCATAATGCACGGTGTGCGATTATGGATACGAAAAGGATGAAATCATTGTTTACTACTGAATTGTTACCTAATATAGTAAGGTAAGTAATAAGCAATAACACACACTTATGCACTACAAACACACTCATTATGCTACAATAGCACACACTTGCTACAATACACACTCATTATGCTACATAACACACCTATGACACAATAAACACACTCATTAATCTGCTACAACTAACACACACACTTTGCTCAATAACAACCCATATGCTCAATAACACACTCAGTATGCTACAATAGCACACTCTTTGCTACAATAACACACACTTATGCTACAATAACACACTCTTATGCTACAATAACACACTCATTATGCTACAATAACACACACATTATGCTACAATAGCACACTCTTTATGCTACAATAACACACTCAATATGCTACAATAACACACTCATTATGCTACATGCACCACATTATGCTACAATAACACACTCATTATGCTACAATAACACACTCATTATGCTACAATAACACACACTTTGCTACAATACACACCTTATGCTCAATAACACACTCAGTATGCTACAATAGCACACCATTTGCTACAATAACACACTCATTATGCTACAATAACACACTCTTATGCTACATAACACTCATTATGCTAAATAACACTCTCTTGCTACAATAACACACTCATTATGCTACAATAACACACTCACTATGCTACAATAACACACATTTGCTACAATAAATACATTATGCTACAATACACACTCATTATGCTAAAAATAACACACTCATTACTACAATAACACTCATTAGCTACAATAACACACTCATATGCTACAATAGCACTCTTTGCTACAATAACACACTCATTATGCTACAATAACACACTCTTTTCTACAATAACACACTCTTTATGCTACAATAACACACTCATTATGCTACAATACACAGTCATATGCTACAATAACACACTCATTAGCTACAATAGCACACTCTTTGCTACAATAACACACTCATTATGCTTACAAATAGCACACTCATTGCTACAATAACACATTCATTATCGTCAATAGCACACCGCTTTGCTACAATAACACACTCATTATGGTACAATAACACACTATATATGTAATAGCATAATACTAGCTACCACCCCCCA